>WNGS01164858.1:7848476-7866832 GCA_020271785.1 Procambarus virginalis | reverse complement strand
CTGGTCATTTAAACTCTGGTACAATTTATTGTACAGTATGCATTAATTAAAATAACAACGTAAAATAGCCCTTAAGCTGTGGCAATTTCATTTCCATCTCGTACTTCCCATGGGCCTATATGAGCCATATTTAACAATTTTGTTTACGTAAGAAATTTAAAAGTTTTTTTCCAATGGTACCATTAGAAGGAACACACACACACACACTGACACCAAAGTTGGAATATGCAATAGTTATATTATGCCCAGATCTCTAGAAGTACAGAAATTCAGTAAACTGGAAATGATACCAAGGCATGCTACAAAATAGCGTCTGGAGATGAAAACCAAGAGTTACGAAGAGAGGCTAGAGGTGCTAAATATACCAAAGCTAGAAGATAAAAGAAAAAAAAGAGGCGATATGATCACTATATAAAAAAAATATTAATAGGAATCAACAAAATTGACAGAGGAATTCTTAAAACCAGTAACTTCAAAAACAAAGAGGTCAAAAGTTCAGGCTAAGGAAACAAACGTGTCAAAAAGATATTAGAAAGTTTTCTTTTGAAAACAGTGGTTTTCTTAGTTTGAAACAAATGAAGTGAGAAGGCGGTGGATGCCAAATCCATCAGTAGTTTCAAAGCATTATATGGCAAAGAGTGCTAGGGTACCATAAATGTAGCTCTCACCCTGTAACTACTGTACACTTAACAAATTACACACACAATATTGCACCCCCAACACGACAACAAGTGTCAAAGGAAGCTGAAGGATTTACACATCATTAACATGGTGGTAGTGTGGCTGAAATGTTCACAAGTGGTATGCCAGATATCATAAACATACCGAGATCAATTATAGGTGGAAAGTGATGATTATTTGATGAAAAAAAAAAAAATATATATATATATACAGTGGTACTGTACTTTGGAATACGAGTGTCCCAGTATAGTGTCCCCAGTCCCAGAGTGTCCCGAGTTTTTTAGATACGAGCAGGATTTGCTCGGAAAATTTACATCGGAATACGTGCGTTGCCTCGGAAAACGAGGGTGTTGATACGTGTACAGGCCGACCTAGCGTGTGGTGACACGGCGATCGCCCCTCAGTTTACCAGTGCCTCACGCCCAGTGACTATCCCGCCTAAATGCTTTAACAGGATTTTCAGTGTTTTGTTGGATTTTTCGCCATTTGACCATAAAAGTTGTTATTATATATCTCGCCATGGGTCCCAAGAAAGCCAGTGGTAAGGATCAAGGCAAAAAAGCGCATGTGAGGATGACCACAGAGGAAAAATAAGAGATCATTCGGAAGCATGAAAATGGTACACGTGTTGTTGAACTCTGTAGGCAGTACAACAAAGCCACGTCAACGATATACACTATACTTGCCAAGAAAAAGGACATTATAAGTGCTAAAGTGGCAAAAGGCATAAGAACAATCACGAAACAAAGACCACAAATACTTGAGGAAGTGGAAAAGTTGTTATTAATTTGGATACACAACAAGGAGTTAGCGGGTGATAGTGTTTCAGAGGCCATCATTTGTGAGAAAGCCAGGGTATTGCACGAAGACCTTGTATACAAAACCCCTGGAACGAGTGCAGATACGATAGACTTTAAGGCAAGCAGGGGATGGTTTGAAAAATTTAGAAAAAGAAGTGGTATTCATAGTGTTGCGAGGCATAGGGAGGCTGCCAGCTCAGACAAACCAGCGGCTGAAAGATTTATTGAAGATTTTAAAGAGTCTGCAGAGGCTGAGGGATACCAAGCGCAACAAGTTTTTAATTGTGATGAGACAGGACTGTTCTGGAAAAGATTGCCTAAGAGGACATACATTACCATGGAGAAAAAATCAATGCCCGGACACAAGCCTATGAAAGATAGGTTTATGCTTGTGCTGTGTTCAAATGCAAGTGATGATTTGAAAATTAAACCCTTGCTTGTGTATAATTCTGAAAATCCAAGGGTTTTCAAACACTATAAAGTGCAGAAAACCCAAATGTGTGATGTGGAGGGCTAATAAAAGGGCATGGGTGACTAGGATTTTTTTTTCGGAGTGGGTGAATGAAGTGGTGTGCCCTGCCATAGAAAAATATCTGCAGGAGAAACATTTGCCACTCAAGGCCCTGCTCTCCTCAATAATCCTCCTGCTCATCCTCCAAGCTTAGAAGATGAATTGTTGCACAGATACAGTAATTTTCTCACAGTAAAGTTCCTTCCACCTAACACCACTCCTCTAATTCAGCCTATGGACCAGAAAATCACAGCGAATTTTAAGAAACTTTATGAAAGGGCACTTTTCCGGAAATATTTTGAAGTGACTGAAGCCACAAAACACACCCGCAAAGAGTTCTGGAAAGACCATTTTAACAAATTGTAGTGCTTTAAAACGCGTTGACAAAGCCTGGCAAGAAGTGACTCAAACAACCCTGATCTCTGGCTGGAGAAAGTTGTGACCTGAATGTGTGACACACTTTGAGGGGTTTGAGCCTGTAAATGATGTGCTTATTGTTGAGGAAATTGTTACTCTGGGCCAGCAAATGGGTTTGGAATTGGATGGTGATGATGTGGAGGAGTTGGTGGAAGAACACAACGAAGAACTGACCACCGAAGAACTCCAAGCCCATCAAAAGGAACAGCAAGAAGACACAGCTGAGAATGTTTCTCCAGTGGAGGAGGATGAGGCAACAGCCAATGTCCCTTCCGCAACCATTAAGAAATGGTGTCAGATGTGGGAAGAAATGCAAACTTTTATTGAAACGACTCACTCAGAGAAAGCTGTACTAGGCTGTTGCTTTAATCTTTTCAATGACAATGTAATGCCTAACTACAGAAACATCTTTCAAAGAAGGGAAAAACAGTCAGCAATGGACTGCTTTGTTGTGACAAAATCGAGCAGTGAGCCACAACCAGGACCTAGTGGTATGCAGGCAAAACGTGCCAGAGAATGCACTCCAGAGAGGTCCTCACTGCCTGATGTTATAATGGAAGGGGGACTTCCCTTCCAAACAGTAACACTTCTCCTCCTCCCCCCCTCTCACCATCTTTCATACGCCAACAGCAGTCATCAGCAAGAGTAAGTAATAACTTGAACATAGTTTTGTAGTGTACATTTCGACGAACTAGGTATAAAATTTAGTTTGAGGTGAGGTTTCTGGGTAGTCAGGAATGGATTAATTCATTTCCCATTATTTCTATTGGGAAAATTAGCTTCGGTTTACGAGTTTTCGGAATATATATGAAAAGTATGTAAAAGTATTTCATATACTGTATATGAAAATATACATATTTTCATATACTGTACCTCTATATGAAAATATACATATTTTCATATACTGTACCTCTATATGAAAATATACATATTTTCATATATTGTATATGAAAAACTTATTGCTCAGTCAACCAAAACAAACATAACGGCTGATGCCATAGATACTGAAATGTCAACACGAAACAATTTCAAGGGCTTTACTCATGAAGAAATTAGAAACACTAGTTTTATAGGCAAATTAGTGGAAGTTTAAGATCAGCTAATTATTCATGAAGAAAAACTGCTCTCATTAGATAGAAAAGTTGAAAAAGAATAAGTAACTTTTTATAAGAAAGCATGTTGCAGAAAGAGCAGTAAGTTGCCAGATTGACAGATAAGGAAGGGAGGCATGAAGGACAATTAAACAAACTAGTGAAAGAAAATAAGACATGGAAAATGAAGGGAGATGTATTTGATGAATTAAACAAGCAATAGATATGAACAAGAACTAATAGAAAGTATTACAGGCCAGCCAAAATATAGTAAGGCAAGGAATTTCTAAGAGAAAATTTATGGGCAACTTAAATGGAAGTAGTTGCAAGAGGAATGGAAATGTGCAAAGAAGAAATGGATAAAAAAAATGTGCATGTTGTAACACTAGAAAAAAACAATCAAGGAAGTATGTCTGGAAGATAAAAACAAATGAGAAGTCAGGATCCGATACAAGACAAGCAATTAGAAAAGAACTGGTTATTAGTAGTAAATTAGTACATAACACTGTAGATAGAAGTCTATAATTAGACAATTAATTCTAATTAGCAATACATTGAACTGGGAGCCATGACAGTCAATATTTTTTGTTTCAAATTAAATATATTCAAAAGCAAAGAATCTGTATACAAATGTAAAAAGTGAAAATTAATATAAACAATGAAGATTAAGATTTTGGCGCAGGTAAAAGCTACAATATTCATATCATGATGAGACTAGGAGCTAAAGAATATCTCGACTACAAATTATTTTGTGGCCTGTAACCGCTGGGAGACACCAATGAGTTATTCGAACCAAATGGACAACAGTGATATTTAAAGACTGACAAAATGTAAATAATTATTTAATAATGACCGCATTGAACTAGATGAGCAACAGATGATAATCACCTTTTGAAGGTTAAGAATAAGCCATCTGCCTTTAGACACGGTCCTCTCCTCATGGAGGCATGGTATATGCATCTGCATGTTCACCATATACCATGTCTTGTGGCTGCAGTTCACCACTATCTGGGCACAACAAGAAACCCTGCTGTTGATCTCTTACAGCATAGTTTTATGTCCATTGTCAGAATTTTCTGCATCAGAAAGCATAAGACTTTTCATGTCCAGAAGTACTGTATTGCAACCTAGTGGCATTCTCTTTTATGTCACCAGTCAGCCATGGGTTTTAGCACTTTAATCATGTGTTAATCGACCGGTATCACACAGCTCTCGCTCAACCTTATTGACAGTGTTTGACGCCGAATCATATCACTCGTGTCCAAGGCCTCTTGATTTATTCTTGGATCTTCATCAGTCCCTAGTAAGTCCTTATCTTCCTTTTACTTTTCTTCTTTATTTAAAAAAAAACTTTCAATGGCCTTCTCCTAGAGGTAAGTCTTTCTGGCCACTCCTGAGAAAAGTGCCCAGAAATTGAACATGTGGGTATAATGAAATTTCCCTTCTCTGGGCCACATCTCAGTAGCTCCCTGCTTGCCCCGTCATATCTTAGACAGCGGGTCAAACCTGAGCTTTAGTGTGACAGGCATGTTGCCTCATCTGGGGCAACTTGGGTTGCTATTCCTTAGAAATATTTATACTGCACAACAAATTTACCATGTTCAACTATTCATAGTAATTATAAATAGGAGTCAATTCTTAACTCTTAAAGACTCTAAGACCATGAAATACATTATTAATAAGCAACTGCATAAGTAGAATAGGCAAATATTTAGTTGTTTCTTGAGGTTATCTTGAGATGATTTCAAGGCTTAGTGTTCCCACGGCCCAGTCCTCGCCCAGGCTTCCACCTCCAGGAAGCAGCCCGTAGCAGCTGTCTAACTCCCAGGTACCTATTTACTGCTAGGTAACAGGGTGAAAGAAACAACTGTCTAACTCCCAGGTACCTATTTACTGCTAGGTAACAGGGGGCATCAGGGTGAAAGAAACATTTTGCCCATTTGTCTCCGCCTTCACTCGGGATCGAACCCAGAACCTCAGGACTACAAATCCGAAGTGCTGTCCACCCAGCTGTCAGGTGCCTTCTGCATTTAAATTTTTTTAAATGCGCTAGAGCAAATCTAATGCTAAAATAACCTAAATGGAAGAAAAACCTGTTATCATATATAAAAGCTATTAATTAATAAGAACTAATTTTTAACAATAGTAATACAAAAATAGGAAAAAATAATTTTTTTTTAGGAAACACAATATTTATATTTTATTACTCCAAAAACCACTTTCTAGTGTCATGAAACGAGAAAGGCAAAATTTTTCAACAAGAGCAAATTTAAAAAATGACCGGCACCAATATATATGTAAATAAATTAATAAAACGAAAGCAGCAAATCCATATGGAGAGAGAATTTTTCTCGGTACTTTTTTTATTTTATACTGGAACACTGAGAGTGGGTCTGTTGATCATATTTAATCAAATTAAGGGTTAAGGAACTAAATTTATTTAAAAAATTATTTTAAAATTCCACTAACTTATAGATGTAAAGACCAATGTTTAATATAAAAAACAATGGCACATCACATACATAGGGTAATTGCATTATGCTGTGCAGTTTTAGTCATCATACTAAATAGATGACATTTTCTTAGAAGCTATAATGATGAATGATAAAAGTTAGTCCGCAAGCATTTATATTTCTCTTAAAAAAATTGTAAATATTTTTTTTTACCAATCCCCTAAACAAAACTTCCTAAAGATGACATTGAAGTCAACCATGACAAACATCCCATTAAATGGCATGGACAGCCAAATTGAAATATTACTGTCTCTAGGTGTCCAGCCATTCATACAATTCAACTGTCAATGGAAACACTTGTAAATGACTATTTACAAGGCCATCTTCAGCACAAACGTACATATCATCTACAAGGATGATAACCTGAGTGACTCCTCTCAACTAAGGAATAAAATCTGATTTTACTGTCATTATAAAATGCAAGGATTGCAAAATTTTATAAGCCGCTTTTTAATGACTAAAATTAGTAAACATATGAAATTAATGGGCAGCATTGCTAAATATTAAAAAGCAAGCTATTTTCCCTAAAGCCTGCGAGCAATTGTCATGAAAGAAATACTCTAGGGCACTTTTCTACTAATTGGGTTTTCACTAGCCTTTATTCAAAGGACAATATTATTTGGTTTGATTACATTTCAATTTAAAAACTATCTACTAAGATTATACTAAGTAATAATTTAAAATTTACTTTTGTTGGGGGTGTCCCTGGGTACTAGGTGTGCCTATGCCTCCAAAGTGTAGAAAATGGCTATTATTCCCCTGAAACTTTGCTTTGACCATTGCCTTAAAACTGCTTAGGGAAGACATCTTGAAGGTTACTTGAAGGCTGCTGACTCTTTACCAAGAGCTGTGATAAATTGTCATAACTTAAGATAAGGCATTAGTAGTCTTCAAGCACCTTCAAGGCATTTTCCCTAAACTGTTTAAGGCGAAGGTCAAAAGCAAAGTTTGAGGAGACCAGCAATTTTTATACTTTATAGGTATAAGCAATTAGAAAATATCACTACCCATCGAGTACAAGCGGGAGAGATACATAATTTACACCTGGAAAAATAATAGGACAACTGGTTCCAAATCTGCACACAAAAATAACACCACATGAGACCAGAAGGCATAGGAGGATGGGCAAAATAGCCCCACTGAAAAGTAGAGGTGCAATGGGTATGCTGAGTGTGAATTCTATTGAAGAACCCAACCTTTTCAACACTCACTCTCTACACATAAAGGGCATAACTTGCCGACCCCTCGCAGTGATCATGAGAGAACTTGATATACTCCGGAAGATAAAAATAGCCAAAGCTACTCTATCCTATTGAGATGTATCTTATTGTCTCAATAAACATATTGAGATATGTTTATATATCATAAGATACCTGATCAACCAGGCTGTGATTAATATATCAGGCTGCAAGCAGCCACATCGCACAGCCTGGCTGACCTGACCACCAACTAGGAGGTCTGGTCAGAGATCAGGCCACGAACTGTAATCTTCGAATTCATTAAATGTAACTAAAAGGAAGGGGACAAAAATTTTTACATATTGCAATTATTTGCTCATCTTCTGTATATTATACCCTCCTGCTTGAGGCCTCTTATCTTTTTGCCCTTCATTTAATTTTATTTCATGAAGCAGCTTTCTGAAACAGACCTAAACTTCCAAATATTCTCATCTCCTCCCTGAATATTGAGTAAACTCTCCAGTAAAACGATTACAAATCCTGCATTTAGAATGTTAACAGTATTCCATCATCTCTCTAATTAGCAACTGAAGTGTTACAGTATTGAATTACTTAACATGTTTGCGTTCCAATGATACTAAAACACGTCATTCATACTCCAATAGTAAATGTTTTGATGACACTAAAATGTATCATCCAATTGTTATTCATAAACATCTGGATATAAACTTTTGCATCTACTCTTCAGAGAATTAATTTACAAACATCTGATACCAAATTTATAGTTATAACCCCCCAAAAAAACACAGAAAACATGAAAGGATTGTAAAAAAAAATTTGCACTGCTCAACAGCCTGTGCAAAACACATTCTGGGTCCAAGAAACCCACAACGTTTGACGTCACAAACATGCAGCGAGCCTGGTCTGCCAAAGTGTTCAATATGTATTCATTTTCAAAAAGATAACTTTCCAGAATGAATCGACTAACAAAGATAAAATGTATTCCTTTTCAAAGAGATAAAACCTTCCAGAATGAATCAACAAAGAAAAATGTCCACTTTACTGAAAAAGTATATGTTCTTAAATTTTTGTTAAGTAACATACATCATTTGTATAGATTATGATACAGTATCTTGAAAGTACCATGAAACCCTGACAAAGGCATTTGCAGTAAGAAAATAAAAGAGGCATATTATGAAATTCTGTGCAATGCATGCACGTAACAGAACCAAAATGCTTCCCAAAACATGCAATAGTAACAAGTTGATGAAATATTCCCTGGCCTAAAATCTTGTACGACGCCACATACCTCTGTAAAGCTAGATTCTAAACCAACCACACTCTCATTGCTTAACTTTTAATACCAAAGACAAAAAAATTCTGCATTTTCATAAGTATACAATAGTTATTAAAACCAATAACTAATATTAATAATATTAGAATAAACGTCACCTAAAGGAGTCTTTATCACATGAGAAATGCTTATCTAGCACCCCCATCACCTTGAAGAATTGTAAAGTATGCTGTAAATCTATTGAAATGCAACAGTTTATTCCCTAATTATAGTTCAGAATTTACAAGGCCGACTCTAGTTGTACACAACGAAAAGCTATATCTTTAAATTGTGCTCAACTAATTAATGATAAGGAATTCGGACAATAATTACAATGAAAAATTTAACATGAGTAATTGTAGTGAAACATTATTTGAATTTTTTTACCAAGACAAAATTACATAATGAATCTTAATTGGGCACAATTTGGGATTATAGCTAAAATCCCATGAGCATAAGCTTAGGTTAAGGTTTGTTAGCCTCCACATGACAACCACGCCCACCTCACCAACGCGTCTAGCAAAAATTATCAACATAAAACAGATAGAATGAAGTTCATAAATTTACAGGTAAAAACATGTGTACATTTACTACACAAAAACTATAGCTGAACTTGAAAAACATGTATTACCTCTTGAGAAATACTATTTATCAGATGAACAATGTAAACTACACCTAACTGATACCCAGCTCTACCTATGTATTAATCTGCTATAATGACACTGGGAGCTTAGTCTTATGCAATGATTATGACTTTGAATCTATCCTCCAAAGGGCAATCGTGTAACCATCTGCTATTCAACAAACTTCTACATGAAAATAAAAAGCCTGAAGATTACTCGTGTATTTTCCAAATTATTATGAATCAAGCACCATCTAGGTATTTTAAACCAGGGAATGTGGGTAAAGCTCAGAGGACTCCTGCAATACATCCACCATACCCAGACACAAGCCTAAATACTCCACTCCCCTATTTGCCTCCAGCCACCTTCTACTCATATGCTTATTCAGAATTGGGCATTCAACAGAAGCAGTAATTAAGCCCTTGATACATACAATTAACACAAACTTTGAAGCTAAACAGCAACCAAAACATGTTAGTGAGAAAAGTTCGGGCACACATTCAGCTAACTCTGGAACTGCATTCATAGCAAGAGAGATTCATCTATCCTAACAAAGATCTTTGAATGAAGTGAAAGCAGGCATTTTAGCAACGATCAAATAGACTAAGTCTCATTAAAAAACAAGGACTTCACTACCTACAAAGGGCTTAGAAAATGCCGTTCAAAGATGCAGTGTCCTGAGATTATGGCACAAAAAGCATGAAACAAGGCAAGTTTGGAAGCTCTATATTTTCAACATTACCGAAACCTATATTCTCACTATACAGGGAAAAACCATCTAAGGGAATCTACTTCTATATACAACATTATTTTATTAATTTGTTTTATTTATTTTTAAGTCAGGGGGAGCCAGGGAGGGAAATACTGAGTTGCAAAGGGTACTTATTTTAGATGTCTAAGTTCCTTAGGATAACTGTCCATGT
This sequence comes from Procambarus virginalis, assembly GCA_020271785.1. NCBI lineage: Eukaryota > Metazoa > Arthropoda > Malacostraca > Decapoda > Cambaridae > Procambarus > Procambarus virginalis. The sequence continues at coordinate 7,856,762 of WNGS01164858.1, read as the reverse complement.
GTCTGCAAGGACCATATAACTGCGAGTGAGGATATATATACAGTAGTGAAGTTTTGAATAAAATGAACATTACTTTTTTATCATTACCAATTAGAAACCCATAGCCACTGCACCTGGCTTTCATTAGTGAGTAGAGAACTTTTACAGGCTTTTTGCAAAATTATTTTCAATTTAGATTATAACCTTGTATACAGTTTCAGAACATTTAAAATTAAAGTAGGATATTGTGATGCTAAATGTTTAACCATACTCTGAGAACTGTGAATAATAGTAATTAGTCAATTTATAAAATATATAAACAACCTCACTAACATATTATTGGCAAACTGTTGTATTTACCTCATCTACCAACTCAGTCTCAAGTATCAATGAGAAAATCTTCCTCGTTTAATCCAGTTTACTATCCTCACATTAAGTGCACTTGTATTAGAAATTGCATAGCATTGAAAAGAAAGCACTGCCACAAAGCATCTGAGAAAAGTTTGATAACTCTTCACTAGGTAACCAAGAAAGCATATGAAGTATTTACATATGATGAATATTAAGATATATTTCCCTTCCTTTTTCATGTTAGTAAGTGAGGGGTGCAAACTGAAAAGCAGGTCAATCAATCCAGCTTTACAGTTGGTTAGCAATGAGTGGCTACAATCTGCCAGGCAGCTGATGGACTGGCTGGTTTGTCTGGCAACATTTGTGTTAATAAAGATGTGAGTTAATTTGGGAATATGGTGCACCATCCAAGCTAGCGAGCAGGTGGCAACGTGAGTGGTGGAAGGCAAAGGGGAGGAGCCGCCTACCCGTCCACGACGCGACTTGACGGTAGAAGACGCGTTGTTGGTGGCGTTGTTGTTGGTAGTGGTGGAGGGAGCATTCTGCCCCGGAAGCTGAAGGAGAAGGGTTGGGATGGTGGAGGATGTTGCATTGGTACTAGTGATGGAGGAAATGGTAGCAGTGTCAATGGTTGATGGCGGCATGTGCATTGACGAAGGCGTTAATGGATGGTGATTATTATTAGGTATACCTAAATCTGATTGATGTAATGATGATGATGATGGTGATGGTGAAAGTGATGGTGTGTTAGAGTGATGATGATATGGAAGTGCATGATGCTGTGGCTGTGGTGAATAATGTGATTGATGATAATGATGTGAAGGATGGTGGTGATGCGGTGGCACTGGAGGGGCAATATATGGAGAATGCTGTAAAAGAGGCTGTGATGGTGTTTGATATGGATGTTGTGTCTGGTGAAGTAAATGATGATGGAGGGAGTTGGTGGAGGATGACTGGGATTGGGATGACTGACTGACCCCGGCTGATATGACTGACTTCTCTGACGTGATGCTGTTGCTTTTGCTGCTGTCACCTCCCGCTGGGTCCTCCTCTGTAGAGTCTGCGAGTTGGTAAACAGTGTCATGTCATTTCATATCCAATTTAAATACTGTTCTATATAACCTAGATAAAAATAACAATTTTTAGCAAATCTTATGGTCAGAATCTGAATTTTAGAGTTTTAATCCTAATTATATTCATATCATTGCTGTAATTCATTTCTTTGTAATATCTGATAAAATGATTATCAAAAATATGTAAGGTAAAATTGTGATTTGGTTAGTGCAAGAATTAAAAGATTGTACATGCATAATGGAATGCAAATAAAGTACATCTAACAATAATAAAATGAAACAAATAACCATGAAATATATCTACTTTAACTAACAAGGCATTAAATTCCATTCCCTTAAAATTGTTGGAATAGAATGCAGCAATGAACAAAAACACCAAGTAGACTGAACCCAGGTTTTATTGAAGGTGATCTTTTGGACAACATAAGGTGAAACGTCCTCTTCAAATAGTCTACTTGATGCTCTTTTACATTTATCTTTAATTATAATTCTATGAGTATCAGACCTTTACAAATGATCAATAATAATATACTTCCCTTAACCCATCATTAATATACTCCATGCATTAGTCTCTTACCATTCTCTTCACTTTACCACTGAATACTTCTGATACATAATCACATCAATCAGCCTTTCATTGTGCACTTCTACACCCTTTCTTACTATTCTAATTAATACACATTAATTATTATTACTACTGTATTAACCCCCATCTCCCATTTAGTAGCTAAATTACTTGCTTCAACAATCTGCCTTGTCTATGCCACAATTTAATGATCAAGATGTTAGGATGCTCACCAACAGCTGAAGCTTCTAGCAAAAGCTTATAATCGGATATGAAAATATTTATTAAAATGAAATTCATATACTGGATATATTTGATGCTAGCTACTTTTATGCCAGCACTCAATGTCTGAGCTGTGAGAACCCTGCATTTCTATATTAATACCGTACTATATCCTGCACATCTAACTTTTATAAAATACTTTTATCGGCAACATTTACTTAGAATGTCCATAAAACTTTACCTTTATCAGCAATTATTACCTCATATTTAAAGAAATCCAGACTCCATATTTTATTGTGCAAAAAATTTCTCATATTAACCTGGAAATCTTTTTGAACCACCTAACCAGATTATATTGCATACATTACCGAGTTAATCTTCTGACTCGACACCAGAATGGTAATAGATTTTGTAGGAAATGTAAGAAATGAATTTACTACAGTAATAATTCACAGTACAGTAGTCAAGTCTTGTCATGTCAATGGTCGCATATGAAGTTGTTACTGTCTGGAAGGGGAGTCCTCTTCCATTATCACATCAGGCAGTGATGTTTTCTCTGGGGTACTCACTCTCCTATGTTTTGCCTGAATACCACTAGGACCTGGTTGTGGTCAAGTGCTTGTTTGTCTCACTACAAATTTGTCAAGAGACATTTGTTTTTCCCTTCGTTTTAACATTTGTCTGTAATGATGCATCACAGTGTCATTGAATAGGTTAAGGCAACGACCTACTGCAGCTTGATTTGGGCGAGTCGTTTCAGCAAAGGTTTGCAATTCTTCCAAAGCTGCACACATTTTCTTAATTGTTGAGAAAGAGACATTCTGTACTCTTGTTTCTGCTCTATGGTCATCCTTACATGGGTTTTCATATGTTGAGCCTTACCACTGACTTTCCTGGGACTCATGGCGTGATATATAATAATTACTTTAATGTTCAAAATGCAAAAAATCACCACAAAAGTGGAATTTCTTATAGGCGCGATCGTCACTAAGCGGGCAGCTGTAGTAAACTGAGGCAGGTCTGCCGCGTGACTGGGAACCACGCGCTCGGTCGACCCGAACGTGTACCAACAAATATCGGAAGTCGACAACACCATCGGATGTCGAGTCGCATTTTTCGATGAAATTTACATCGTAACTCAAAATTATCGTAAGTAGGGGCAATCGTATGTTGAGGTGCCACTGTATATGCAAATAATGTCTGAATTGATATAAAAAGATTATAATACCATATTATAACAATGAATATCTTATCTACCATATAAATTAAAATCAAAAATATTTTGCAAGCGAAACTTTACCATACAAGAGTAACTGTCAGTATGTAAAATAAGAATACTATTTGTAAATGCCATTATTAAAAATATTTAAATTAGAAATGCAAATGAAGAAAGCATACAGAACTTTTTTTCATAAAAATCATATTGGTAATCATACGTTCCTATTGCCAGTATGATGCCATACATAGCAGGGAGAAGTATGGTACTGCATATGTATGGCACTGCATAGCATAGCAGTGCCATACATAGCAGTGAGGAGAGAGGGGCAAGAAGAAATTTTGAGCAAAGGATAGCAGAAAAATGTAAATAAAACCAGGCCTAGTCAATAAATTTACAAAAAAGAAAATTGCAGGCAAAAGATAAAATTCAATGGTTGAAAATGGGGAACAGCCTCATGGTGAATGAAAAGGACATATGTGAACACTATATGAACAGTTCCAAAATGTGTGTAATTACCTAAATGTAGTTACAGGATGAGAGCTATGCTCGTGGTGTCCCGTCTTCCCTGCACTCTGTCATATAACACTTCAAAATTACTGACGGTTTTGGTCTTCATCACTTTCTCACCTAAATTGTACCAATCGTCTACCACTCTGTTTGCGAATGTGAATTTTCTTATATTTCTTCAACATCTTTGTTTAAATAGTTTAAGTCTATGACCTCTTGTTCTTGAAGTTCCAGGTCTCAGGAATTCTTCCCTATCAATTTTATTGATTCATGTTACTATTTTGAATGAAGTGATCATATTGCCTTTTTTTTCTATCTTCTAGTTTTGACATATTTAATACTGTACCTCTATCATCTCCTCATAGCTCTTGTCCTTCAGTTCTGGGAGCCACTTAGTGGCATATCTTTGCACCTTTTCCAGTTTGTTGGTGAGCATCTTAAGATATGGGCACCATACAACCGCTGCATATTACAGCTTTGGTCTAACAAAGGTCGTGAACAACTTCTTGAATATTTCACCATCCATGTATTTAAAAACAATTCTAAAGTTAGAAAGCGTAGCATAAACTCCTCACACAACATTCTTTATGTGGTCCTCAGGTGATAGTTTCTATCTAGAACCACCCCTAGTTCTCTTTCTTTATCAGATAAAGAAAGTCTTTAAAGATTTTTCCAAACAATTTATAGGTTGTGTGGGGTCCATGTTCTCCTATTCCACATTCCATAACATGGCATTTATTCACATTAAATTCCATTTACCAAGTGTTGCTCCATATACTTATTTTACCCAGGTCTTCTTGAAGGGCATGACAATCATCTAAGTCTCTTATCTTCCTATTATCTTAGCATCATCAGCAAACATGTTCATATATTTCTGTATTCCATCTGATAGATTATTTACATAAACAATGAACATTACCGGTGCAAGAACTGAACCCTGTGGTACTCCACTTGTAACATTTCTCCAGTCCAACATATTACCTCCAATTACTGCCCTCATTTTTCTCAGTTAGAAAAATTTTCATCAATGTTAGAAGCTCCAATATGTTCCAGTTTCCAGAACAACCTCTTATGTGGGACTCTGTCGAAAACCTTTTTTAGGTCCAGATAGATGCAAGCAAGTAAGTAATTATCAAAAGAAGGCACCAAACCGGAAGGCTATGTAGCACCATCAAATGTGCGGAATAATCAGAGGGCGCTAAATATCACCAAGGATGCCAATACGAGAACAAAAACGCATAAGGCGAACGATATCAAAAGTATCCGAGTCACCAAGAATTCTATCGAGGACAGGTGACCGCGAAGGGCGGTCGGAAAGCAAGACACACACTCGTCCCGGAAGTCAGGACATTCAAGAAGGACATGCACGACCGTAAGAGGGACAATGCAATTAGGACAATAAGGAGCAGGGCGGCGCTCCATCAAGTGACCATGGGTTAAGCGAGTATGGCCAATACGCAACCTCGCCAGAGCAGTTTCCCATCGCCGGGTACGGTGATAGGAGGACGGCCACGGGGAAACACAACATTTAAGAGTACGGAGTTTGTTACCAGTAACAGACGACCAAGAAGCCTGCCAACGGTAAGGATGGAGGAATGGATAACCGGGTAAAAGTCGGAATATGGAATACCTTTACGAGAGATGGGACAAGAGCGGACAGCTTCCTTGGCGGCAGCATCCGCACGCTCATTTAAAGACACGCCAATATGGCTGGGAACCCAACAAAACTCAACCGACTTAAACTTACTGTGAACAAGAAACAGCCAATGCTGGATCTCGACAACTACTGGATGAACCGGATTAAAGGACCCGAGCCATGAGGGCACTACGAGTCAACAACAACCACAAAGGAAGACTGACAACGAGAAAGCAGGAGACGAAGAGCATAGAGAATAGCATAAAGCTCCGCTGTAAAGATGCTAGTCTCCGGAGGTAAGCGACACATATAAGTGCGATCAGGAAAAACAACAGAGTAGCCAACACCGTCCGCAGACTTAGACCCATCGGTGAAGACAGAAACGGAGCGGGAGTGAGAAGAAAAGTGCTCAAGGAAAAGGCGTTTTAGAACCGTAGGAGGGGTAAAAGCTTTAGTGATGCGGGTCAAGGATGTACAAAACTGCGGAAGGGGGACTCTCCACGGGGGCAAAGAAGGAACAACACGAGGAGAAACATTAGAAACACGAACGGAAAGAGAATCCTGTAAGCGAGATAACCGGACAGAAAGAGGGAGGTGGTGAAGAGGAACAGGAACCGCAGGAGGGGCAAAAGTTAAAGCACGACAGAGGCGAGAGGAAGGATGTTGTAAGGACCGCGCAAGATAGCGAAGACAGTAGCGATCACGGCGGTCCTGGAGACAGGAAGCCAGTGTCAACATACAAGCTAAGGACGGGAGTCGAACGAAAGGCACCAGAACTGAGGCGCAGCCCAGTATGGTGCAAAGCATCAAGACGGCGAAGAGCAGAAGGAGAAGCAGACGAGTAAGCAGGGCAACCATAATCGAGCTTAGACAGGACGAGAGAGGAATGCAAAGCAAGGAGAGTGCGCCTATCCGCTCCCAAGAAGTATGGGACAATACTCGAAGGAGGGTAAGGGCCTTAGAGCACTCAACACGGAGGTAAGAGATATGGGGAGACCAAGACAAACGAGTGTCAAGGAATAACCCCAAAAGCTTCGCGGAATCTTTGTACTCAAGGGGATGACCATAAAGTGACAAAGAGGGACGAAGAACGACCCGTTTCGAGTAAAAGACATGGCACAAGTCTTAGAAGTAGAGAACTTGAAGCCATGATCGGTGGCCCAAGACGACACGGCATCAATCGCAAGTTGAAGCCGGCGCTGAAGGAGAGGCGAATCATCACCCTGACAGCAAAGGGTAAGATCATCGACATAGAGAGCGGAGAAGACACCTGAAGGAAGAGAGGAAAGAAGACCATTGAGGGCAACCAGAAAAAGAGTAGTGCTCAGAACACTACCCTGGGGCACACCTTCGTATTGCTGAAAAGAGGCAGAGAGAGCGGTACCAAGGCGCACCCGAAAGGAACGACGAGAGAGGAAGCTGCGGAGAAAGAGAGGGAGATGACCACGAAGGCCAAAAGAATGAAGCTGGGATAGAATATGATATCGCCAAGTGGTGTCGTAAGCCTTTTCCAGGTCAAAAAGGACGGCAACAACGGAGGTCTTCGCAGCAAAAGCAGTACGAATATAGACCTCCAAGTTCACCAGGACATCTGTCGTGCTGCGGCACTTGCGGAAACCAAATTGAGAAGGGGAGAGGAGGTGATGGTGTTCCAGGAACCACATCAGACGAACGTTAACCATACGTTCAAAGAGTTTGCAGACACAACTTGTGGCAATAGGGCGAAAGTCCTTAGGGGAAGTTCCCAGAGACCCTGGTTTGCGAACAGGGAGGACAACGGCATCGAGCCAGTCCTCAGGGACTGACGACGACTCCCAGATCCAATACAGACTCAGTAAATACTGAGACGTGCACGGAGGGAGATGGCGAAGCATCTCATAATGAATACCATCGGAGCCCGCCGCCGTAGAACCGCAGAGGGCAGGGCAGAACGAAGTTCAGAGAGAGAGAGAAGGGATCGTTATAGGAAAGTCGAAGACGAGTGCAGAAATCTAAAGGACGAGACTCAAGGACAGGTTTACGAAGAAGGAAAGATTGGGGAAGATGAAGACCAGAGCTAACAGAAGAAAAGTGGGAACCCAGTTCGGTAGCGACCTGCAACGGGTCGCCACAAGAGTACCACGGAGGTGAAGGACTGGGGAAACATCGGGAACGAACTTACCCGCTATCTTGCGGATACGCTTCCATATCTGTGGCAGGGGAGTTTCGGACGTAATTGTGGAGACATAAGAAGCCCAACATTCACGTTTAGCCGTACGGATGGCCCTACGGGCCACCGCACTCGCTTTCCGAAAGAAAAGAAAAGAAAAGAATCGGTCGTCTGCGACGGCGGTGCCTTCCAGGCTGCACGCTTACAGCGGACAGCCCGAGCAGTCCGCATTCCACCAGGGAACGCACTTCGTGGACCCCGAGAGGAAGAGCGAGGAATAGAGCGGAGGGCAGCGGTCGAAGACAGTGTCATGAAAAAGGAGGAGAGCGCGAGGGAGAGGCAGAAGGGAGAGGTCAGAGAGAGCAGCACTGAGGGTAAATAGGTTCCAGTCTGCTTTAGCAAACTGCCACCTAGGGAAAGAGAGGGAAGGGCGAAAAAGAGAAAAAGGAAAAGGATGGGGAAATGATCACTGCCATGGAGGGTCATCAAGAACCTGCCATGTGAAATCTAAGTAAAGAGAAGAAGAGCAGAGAGAAAGATCAAGACAGGAAAGGGCGCGAGTCCGAGAGTCCAAAGAGTGGGCTC
>WNGS01164858.1:7838310-7848376 GCA_020271785.1 Procambarus virginalis | reverse complement strand
AGGAGGGACAACGGCATCGAGCCAGTCTCAGGGACTGACGACGACTCCCAGATCAATTATACAGACTCAGTAAATACTGAGACGTGCACAGAGGGAGATGGCGAAGCATCTCATAATGAATACCATCGGAGCCCGCCGCCGTAGAACCGCAGAGGGCCAGGGCAGAACGAAGTTCGAGAGAGAGAGAAGGGATCGTATAGGAAAGTCGAAGACGAGTGCAGAAATCTAAAGGACGAGACTCAAGGACAGGTTTACGAAGAAGAAAGATTGGGGAAGATGAAGACCAGAGCTAACAGAAGAAAAGTGGGAACCCAGTTCGGTAGCGACCTGCAACGGGTCCGCCACAAGAGTACCACGGAGGTGAAGGACTGGGGAAACATCGGGAACGAACTTACCCGCTATCTTGCGGATACGCTTCCATATCTGTGGCAGGGGAGTTTCGGACGTAATTGTGAGACATAAGAAGCCCAAACATTCACGTTTAGCCGTACGGATGGCCCACGGGCCACCGCACTCGCTTTCCGAAAGAAAAGAAAAGAATCGGTCGTCTGCCGACGGCGGTGCCTCTTCCAGGCTGCACACTTACAGCGGACAGCCCGAGCAGGTCTGCATTCCACCAGGGAACGCACTTCCGTGGACCCCGAGAGGAAGAGCGAGGAATAGAGCGGAGGGCAGCGTCGAAGACAGTGTCATAAAAAAGGAGGAGAGCTCGAGGGAGAGGCAGCAGAAGGGAGAGGTCAGAGAGAGCAGCACTGAGGGTAAATAGGTTCCAGTCCGCTTTAGCAAACTGCCACCTAGGGAAAGAGAGGGAAGGGTGAAAAGAGAAAAAGGAAACAAGGATGGGGAAATGATCACTGCCATGGAGGTCATCAAGAACCTGCCACGTGAAATCTAAGTAGAAGAGAAGAAGAGCAGAGAGAAAGATCAAGACAGGAAAGGGTGCGAGTCCGAGAGTCCAAATGATGGGCTCTCCAGAATTCAGAAGAGACAGGAAGAAGAGAGGAGAAACGGCTCAAGAAGGCGACCTCGGGTATTCGTCAGAACATCCCCAAAGAGAATGACGACTGAAATCAACCAGCAGGAGCACAGGCTCTGGCAAGGAGTCCAGGAGGTGTTTCAATCAGGAAGAGAAAGCGGGACACTCGGGGGGAGATAAATGGAACAAACTGTGTACCATTTCCCCACAAAGATACGAGCAGCAGCAGAACAATGGAGAGGCGAAGGAAAAAGTAAGGGAACAAAGGGAACATCAGAGCGAATCAAGAGAGCAGAAGATTAGGAGCCCCAGCAATGGCGGGGGGGGGGGGAGAGAAAGGAATAGCCACGAAAACGACCAGGACGAGCACCAAGCATCGGCTCCTGGAGACAGACACAAAGGGGCGAAAACCGCGAAATCAGAAGTTGGAGTTCGAGGAAATTGGCGTAATAACCCGAACGTTCCATTGAAGAATAGACATCGACGAGAAGAGAAAGGACAACAACAGAGAACAAGGAAGAAACAAAGGCGAAAGAGCAACATAGCACGTTAAAGAATATCAGGGTCGGGATCAGGGTCAGCAAAGTCAGGGTTAGGGGGCATGGGTAAACTGAGCAAAGACGGAGGGAAGGAAGCGGGAGAACAGACCAGAGGGGGGGCGGGGGGCGGGGTCCGGAGGAGGAGGAAGAGGAGGAGACAATGGAGAGGAGCAGTCAAGGACAGCAGCAGGAAGAGGGGGAGTAGAAAGAGGGAGCGCACCTCAGCAAGGGCAGCAACCGAAAGGGAAGCAGGGCCAAAGAAACCTCCATAGCAGGAACAGGGGGTGCAACCACTGAAATGGGAGGGGAAGGAGCAATAGAGCCAGTAGTAGGGGCCGAGGAAGAAAGCGAAGCCTTCTTACCCGCCGGGGAGGAGGAAGGAGAGGAGCCAGGCTTACGCTTCTGACTTAAAGAGACCGGTGTCCCAGCAACTACGTACGGGCAACGGATTCCAGCGTCTCAACAGGAGAAGCTGAACGAGAGCACACACGACGGCCGTTAGGAGAGCGATGGACATCAGCCTGCACCGACAGGCAGCGGAGAGTCAAGAGAGGAGAAGGATGGGAAGGAGGATCGGAGGGAGACGAGGAAGAAGACACAGGAGACATGACAGACCGGGTAGAAAGAAGGGGAACCCCAGACAGAGGACCAGGAGGGGGCCTTCGGGACAGAACTCAAAGGAACAGAGGAGGGGGCAGTGGGCGTATCAGGGTCCAAGGCCCGAAACGGTTGTGAGTCTGAGGAAGGTGGGAAGGACGAGGAGAGGAAGAGCGCAACACGCGAGCATAAGAGACGTTAGCATAAGGCGGGAGCCGGCGAACCTGGCGCCTCGCCTCAGGGAAAGATAAACGCTCCCGGTGCTTCAAGGTGAGGACGGCTGCCTCAAGCTTGTAATGGATACACACACGGGAGAAGGTAGGATGGGCCTCACCGCAGTTGAGGCAGCGAGCTGGGGAGAAGTGCACTCCGACTTAGAGTGACCTTTGCCCACACAAAGGACAGAGAGAGTCCCAGAGCAGCGGAGGGCACCATGCCCAAACCTCCAGCACTTGTTACAGAGCCTAGGAGAAGGAATGTACTCCTGGACAGAGCACCTGGCACCAGCAAGAATGACAGAAGGTGGAAGGGTCCTACCATCAAAGGTAATCTTCACAACCCGAAGGGGTTGACGGCGACACCACGAGGGGGACGAGTAAACGTGTCAACCTGGAGGACAGAATGGCCCTGGGCATCAAGGATATGCCGAATATCATCGTGGCAGTCTTGCAGATTCCGAACACCGGTCGCAACATGGGGCGGGAGGAGAATAGTGCCAACACTGGCATTCAACTGAGCGTTCTTTGAGACCCGAACAGGGGCGCCAAGGCAGGATAAGGCAGCCAAGCGGGAAGCTGCATCCTGAGAAGGAGCAGCAACGACACGTGTACCGAGGAGTGGGTTGAAGGTAACAGAGGCATCCACGGAATCAAACAATGTCGATGGAGGGAGAAATCGTCAGGAGGCGCAGAATCAAGAGGGAGGAGATCAAATATTTGGCCCACGAAGCGGGACCAAACAAGGCTTGATAGGCATCAGAACGGGAAGGAATCGAGCGAGTGCGGCCGTGTCGAGGACGGCGTTGAGAACCCCCAGAGAGAGGGGGTTAAAAGGCGCAGTAGTTACAACTAGAGATGGAGCCGTGCCAGGGGACGAGGTAGTCACCACTTGGGGCTTGGGGCTCGACCCAACCACAGAGGAGGGAGGGAAGCCGAGGGGAGTAGTCAGAGAGGCCAAAGGAGGAGCAAGGTCGGGGCCCAATGCAGCGGAGGCTACAGAGCCCGGTCTTCCAACACGGACCGACTCGGGCTTGGTCGCCCACCCCACGAGCCTGAGAAGGTAAAGAGGAACAGAAAACAACATAGTACGAACCATAAACATTCATTCACGAATGTGCCCCCACACCCACCATGGAGCCACAATTAGAGGCAGGACACCCAACAAGAAGCTATCGCCGATCATGCCGGGGCCTCCTAGGAGTGCGTCGTGAGTATACGCCCCACAAACGCCACCTTAAGAACCGTCAGTCCGTCGAGATCGGGTTCAGTGACGAAAGGGGGATTGACAATAAAAGGTTCCCCTCGCTCTCGACGTTGGGTACTACAGTTCTACGGGTGCAAGAGTATGCCTCCTCAAGCACCCAGGCGTCAAAATAGTAGAAGTCCAAAGGAATAAACAAAACAAGCAAAAGGTCGGCAGGAAACGACAAGCAGATAGGAGAAGAGGGGGGGGAGAAAACGAAACAGAAGGAAAGGAAAAGTTGTTCAGCAAAATTAGAGGACAGCAGCAGGAGCACAAGGCTACAAAAGGACAGAGGACTGTCCCAAGGAGCATCACACACTGGCAGCCGTCCACTAAGCCCCCTCACGGCATCAACGAGCTGAACGGGAGGGGGAGGCTGACAAAACAACCCCACAAGTAAGAAACAAAGCAAAATCGCAGAGAGTAGAAACTCTACATCCCAAGGAAACAAGGAAGAAACATTCTATAACTATACTTTGGTAATTATGAATAGAGGTTACAAAGTCACCAGGAAACCTAAGAGTTTGGTGAAGAGTGCCAAGGTGATCTCCTCAAGGAATGAGGGGAATGATGGCTGTTAAAGCCAACCAACATTCTCAGTTAGTTTAAGTAGTTAGTAGCAACTAACACTCTTAGTTGCTACCTTGAATATTTCCATATAATCAATCCATCAACACTATTCTGTCACAAATAAAAGACAAATAAGTGAATATTACGCAGTTTTGTAGTGCCAGGAGCTGTAAATATCAGCAAATTTGCATCATTTATGAAAGGGAGGAGTCTGCTGTCACCTTCTACCAGTGGTGTTGCCAATCAGCCCTCACCGGTGCCCTAGGGAGCCGGTCGGCCGAGCGGACAGCACGCGGGACTTGTGATCCTGTGGTCCTGGGTTCGATCCCAGGCGCCGGCGAGAAACAATGGGCAGAGTTTCTTTCACACTGTTACCTAGCAGTAAAATAGGTACCTGGTGTTAGTCAGCTGTCACGGGCTGCTTCCTGGGGTGGAGGCCTGGTCGAGGACCGGGCCGCGGGGACACTAAAAAGCCCAAAATCATCTCAAGATAACCTCACAACAAATGATATCTCCCTCACTGCATTATATCAATTCATCCATACTATTTAATGATAAAGTAAGAAATATCATAAATACATGATTTTCTAATGCCAGAATCAATAAATAATAATGTTTCATCATATAAATAATGTGTTGTTGTCAATGTTGAACCAATGTTGTCGTCTGCTTGATTATGTTTTCATACTTTACTATGCAAATAAACTTATGTACATTACCTCACCGTAAATAACAGAATGCTTATTTATAAAAAAAGAATCGATAAAAAAAAAACTATGTTACAAGTTTACAGACAATAAACCCAATCCACACATCTGAAAATAAGTGACAAAGTGGTCCATCATGGACGATCATCAAGTCATGTAAATCAATAATGGCCCAGGATGGACTGATTTGTCACTTCCTTATTATTAGATTTGTGGGTTAGATGTCTGTTAAACGTTTAGCAGCATTGTGAGGAGAGATGCCTGTATCTCCCCCCAAGCCAGCCTTACCTAACCCCAATTTCAATTATACAGAATATCATTTACCCAGACACACAGAGGTAACCAATTTATATGGATAAAATTGGTCATGCTGTATATGTACACAAATAGTATAATATATTTCAAATCCTACTTCCAAACTGTTTATTGTTTTAGTACTTGATACCCAGTGAGATGAGCATTTCCACAAGCTGAGTGAACCTGATACCAACAAAACATTTAAGAAATTATTATTTAGATTATTAACAATCACCAAAGTTTAATAAGCTAGCTTCTTTTTCCCACCCAGCTTAACTTGCACAATTAAGCATCTTACCCAGGATGGAATGCCAAGAGGGGACCCGCACACGACCCGTAACAGGGTCTCAGAGAGGGAGGGGAAATGGAGAAACCGAGTTGCATGAAACAGTTCACAACCATCAGTACATATTTTGTTTACATGGGAAACTTAACTCTTCCTTATAAACAAATTACACCTAACAAAAAAATCCACTGAACATTGCTCAAAAACTCCAACACACAAATTAGAAAGCCACCATATAATTCAAGACTTTAGCTTATATCATGCATTTCAGTTATTTACTAGAATATCAAACAAAATTATGAAGACAAATCTACAATAATTTTATTCCTATTTATATTGTGAATATCAAATCCACACTCTCAAACACAACCATCACTTAGCTTTAGGAAATCACTGGACTAATTCATAACTACTTTACAAGTACACTAACAACAAATTTTAAAATCTTATATTTTTATATTTCATACAGAAAATACACAGCAACTCATTACTAGACTTTTCTATGTAAAACCAAAATAATTTGAAAATCTAGCCCCTTTAATAATTATATAAAATGATATTAGAATTTGAAAACAAAGACACAGTACAAATATTATTCCCAAAAAACAATTACATACATGCTTCGTGCACAAGTACATCAAAATAACAAAAATATAGTGTTCTCTGAACTTCATCTTAACTTCATTTTTTTTTAACTACAAACCAGATAATTTTGATTATTCATACTAGGTTTACAAAGATTACAAATCTCATTTTATTTATACCTTCTGCCTCACCTTCTACGTCCCCTTGTTGACTCTCTGTTTCATACAGCAGAATTTTTTTCATTTTTCTGTAGTTTAGGTTGTCAAACTCACGAACAGCTTTCTTGGTACGAGCAATTAGATCCAAGATAATATGAGGTGACCGATGTCTCAATATAAACTCATGCTGCAGAGAAAAATAAATATAGCTTAGTCATTATTTTCCATAATACAAATAAATATAAATATTGTTCTCTTTAGGTTAAGGAGACAGTACAGTCACCGCTTGCTTTACCAACCAATATCGAGTTAAAGCCTACTCAATAAACCCAAGATTGTTAAGTGCCAAATAATTTTAGTCATTTTTATGCACCTAATATACATTTTTCTTTATGCAAATAATATAGCTTACAACAATATTTGTATATGGTATTTTACTTTGCAGTAAAACAATAGCTGCATAGATAATGAAGAAATACACTCCAGCAACTTCTGTACTGTAGCCTTCATACTCTATAAAATGACAACCAGTTTTATGAAGTATGCCCAATATAATTCCAGTATGGACTTGTATCCCAAGTTAGTTATCAATACATGATAAAAACACTGTTGGCTACAGTACTGCTGATGGCTGAACACAGTCTAATCTAATACAGATGATCACATCCAGGCAGGCAAGTTAGAAGTCGGTCAGGTTTGTAGGCAGCAAGTCAGGCAGGTGGTGGGAAAGCAGTCAGGCTTGATGGGTGGGCAGGCAGCTAAGTAGGTAGGTGGACAGAGACTCAAGTAGATAGGTAGGTGGGTCGGCAGGCTAAAATGTGGGCTCAGCTAACACTGAAACCACCTACAGATATTATTCCCATTTCAACCCTTCCCCTCATCATTCAGCAAGATGACTACAATATCTCCTATGCCCCACCACTTACATTATCTAACTATATTGTCTACTCTCATATATCCAGATTATATGGGGCCCACCCCTCATTGACTGAGTTGGGCATCTGGAAAATGAGGAATTGTCATCAGGAAAGTCCAAAAATTAACATTCAGAATTTCTGTCTCACAGCCAACATACTTTGTATTTTCACACACACACTATACATGGTTAGAGGAGGATTTTCATATACCAGTACAGTACTTACAGCATTGAAACAATTTAATGAAAAATTAATTAGCATATCAACAGAAGACATGAGTAAACAATATTTAGTTGTCAGTGGTGTTGATTCCTCATCACCATCTTCATCCACCTCACTAGTAATGGAGTGGAGACTCCTCTTCACCCCTCACACCATATCCTGGGTTATAAGCATCTCTTTGTAGCCACTATACCACATCCTATCATTTCAAAATTTTCACCAGCATTTTGAAACATTCTACTGATTTCATCTGTAAATTCTTCAAAACTCATACCTTCTTCCTTCACTGTAGCTGTGAAGAATTTTTTTCATGAATTCTTCACAGTCGATTCCCCACCTTCACTCCATACTTTGGCCCAGTTATGAATGGCTTCCTTGATCAATAGTTTTTCAAATTTTCAAGAGGTTTATCTGGCCCCTGGTATCCACGCCAAGTTCCTTATCTTCCTTGAGAGGTAAAACCTCCAAAACTTCATTGGGCATCTTCTTAGTGTACAACCTCTAAGCGTCACAGATAATTCCCAGATCATGGGCTGGAGAGAGGTTGTATTAGAATGAAGTGCCATACATGTTACTTGCCATCCTGTGAGGTTAAAGTGTCAATACAGTGGTGGACGGGTGCATTACCAAGCAACAGCAAAGCCGAAACTTTGTGTTTCTTGATCGATGGTCATGAACTTCCTTGCAAAAAAAAAATTATAGGATGGATTACGAGAACCTTCAAGTCCAGAGATCCCATCACAATGGCTGTACTCTTTATATCACTTGTGTTGTCCCATCATGAGTACTGCTCAATACTCACTTCCCCCTTCAGAGCAGGAGAGGTTGCTGAAATTGAGGGAATACAGAGAACATATACGGCACGCACAGACGAGATAAAGCACCTAAATTATTGGGATCGTCTCAAAGCTCTCCAAATGTACTCACTAGAAAGGAGACAAGCGATACCAAATAATATACACATGGAAAATACTGGAGGGACAGGTCCCAAATCTGCACAGTAAAATAACAACGTACTGGAGTGAACGACATGGAAGAAAATGCAGAATAGAACCAGTGAGGAGCAGAGGTGCCTCGGGCACAATCAGAGAACACTGTATGAACATCAGAGGTCCACGGTTGTTTAACGTCCTACCAGCGAGCATCAGAAATATTACAGGAACAACCGTGGACATCTTCAAGAGGAAACTAGATTGTTTCCTTCAAGGAGTGCCGGACCAACCGGGCTGTGGTGGGTATGTGGACCTGCGAGCCGCTCCAAGCAACAGCCTGGTGGACCAAACTCTCACAAGTCAAGTCTGGCCTCGGGCCGGGCTTGAGGAGTAGAAGAACTCCCAGAACCCCATCAACCAGGTATCAACCAGGTAAAACGCATCATGAAACCAAGAAAGAAAGCTCTCCTGTGTAAACCATGTGTTCTTTGAGCTATAATACTTCATAGGCAGATTGTTCAAGCAATGTTTTAAGGCACTTGGCTTCTTGGACCAGCCAACAATTTCACACATGATTCTGTGTGTGCCACTGGCATTCTCACGCACCATTGCCGACAACCTGTCCTTCCATTCACCTGGGCTGAAGGAGTCTCAAACCGTGGACCTCACGCGTGAGAGGCCGAAGCTCTATCGACTGGGCTATAAGTAATCTTAATAAGGAAGATCTTATTTAACCTGTCCTTATTCACTTAACCCTTAAATTGCGCATCGCATCATATGATGCTTTGGAGTATTACGCAAGATTTAAACAACCCGCGGATACACTGGGTTATCTTGAGGTTGTCTTGAGATGATTTCGGGGCTTTTTAGTGTCCCAGCGGCCCGGTCCTCGACCAGGCCTCCACCCCCAGGAAGCAGCCCGTGACAGCTGACTAACACCCAGGTACCTATTTTACTGCTAGGTAACAGGGGCATAGGGTGAAAGAAACTCTGCCCATTGTTTCTTGCCGGCGCCTGGGATCGAACCCAGGACCACAGGATCACAAGTCCAGCGTGCGGTCCGCTCGGCCGACAGGCTCCCATAAATCACCACACCTTCATCAGGGCTCTTGTAAACAGACGCCATTTAAAAAAAAAATCGTGGGCCAAATTCCCGGGTGTTAGGGGCCTCAGTATTGAGTGAGCTACCAAGCATGACGCACGCAGCACGAGCTCACAGCACTGCTGTTCAGCTTGTGACCACAGCATCGCCTAAAAATGCCATAATATGCTTGTTCACGCTATTATGTAGCGATGATATTATTACAGGACCAAAGAGCCAGAGCTCAACCCCTGCAACACAACTAGGTGAGTACAACTAGGTGAGTACAAGCTGAGTCAGCGCCTGTTTTTTGCCAGACTTCCCCGCCCTATACCGGGCAATATATGCACTTACGATTTTTTTTATTATTTTTCCCCATGATCAGTGAACCCAAATTAAAAGGTTAGGAAGAATTTTTTTTTTTTTTTTATGCGCCTGTGGGTGTCAAATGGTATATAGCCATGCGCCATTTAAGGGTTAACCCTTCAATTGCGCATCGCATCATATGATGCTTTGACTGACTTGCAGAAAATTGCGCATCGCTCATATGATGCGTTGGAGTACTACGCAAAATTTAAACGGCCCACGGATACACGGGGTTCACCACACCTTCATCAGGGCTCTTGTAAAACAGACGCCATTTTAAAAAAAAATCGTGGGCCAATCTCCGGGTGTTAGGGGCCTCAGTATCGCGTAAGCTACCAAGCCTGACGCACGCAGCATGAGCTCACAGCACTG
>WNGS01164858.1:7801142-7838285 GCA_020271785.1 Procambarus virginalis | reverse complement strand
CAGTCAGGGTCTTCTGTAATAAAATATCGCTACATAATAGCATGAACAAGTATATTATGGCATTTTTAGGCGATGCTGTGGTCACAGCTGAACAGGTTAAACCTTCAATTGCGCATCGCATCATATGATGCTTGACTGACTTGCAGAAAATTGCGCATCGCATCATATGATGCGTTGGAGTACTACGCAAAATTTAAACGGCCCGCGGATACACGGGGTTCACCACACCTTCATCAGGGCTCTTGTAAACAGACGCCATTTTAAAAAAAAATCGTGGGCCAATCTCCCGGGGTGTTAGGGGCCTCAGTATCGCGTAAGCTACCAAGCCTGACGCACGCAGCATGAGCTCACAGCACTGCTGTTCAGCTTGTGACCACAGCATCGCCTAAAAATGCCATAATATACTTGTTCATGCTATTATGTAGCGATAATATTATTACAGAAGACACCTGACTGTGATAAAACTGACCATGGTCTGATAATAAGAGGATTGTGATGATATTTAGCGCTGTGCTCCATGGAGGGAGGAGTAATGCTGTGGAGGGAGGGTGGTGGCGTTGTTATCTGACTGTGTGTGGCCACCTTTTATTGACTGCACTCACCATACCAGCTTAGTGGTTCGCTATGGTGAACACAAATGTAGATACTTATATATAACGTGTGTATAGAGGGTATAAACAGCAAGAGTAGGAGGTTGGGAGCCGCCATTTTGGTGAGAGAGTAGCGTCGTCTGCAGGAATTATCGTGTTTTTACTGATGACCACGATGGTCTTTGGGCACCATACCAGTTTACTTGTACAAGTATGATGAATAAAACCAGTAGATATTTATATATAATGTGTGTATATAGCGTAATAACACCACAAGCAGTATTGTTGGAGGAGAAATATTAGTGCTGCGTCTGGCCTTGAGGGCGGTAGCCATCAGCTGACTGTGAGGTCCCACGTCTTTGTGCTTTACTCACCATACAAGCTTAGTTGTACAGTTATGGTGAACAAAACATGTAAATACTTATATATAACGTCTGTATATAAAAGCAAAAACAGTATGGTGAGTGGAAAATGGTGGCAAGTCAGGTGAGGAAGGGAGGGAGTGGCAGCCAGTGGCAGGCTGCCACTGGCTGCCACTGCCACTCAGCATACCAACTTAGTGGTTCGTTATGGTGAACATGAATGTAGATACTTATATATAGCGTCTGTATATAGTGAATAAGGGCAAAAAGAGTATTGTGGGAGGAGAATGTGGGCGAGTCAAGTGACTTGAGGGAGGGCGTGAGTGGCTAACTGGTACACGGTGGTCACTCCTCGTTACTTTTTGACTCATAATAGCAACTTAGTGGTTCGTTATGGTGAACAAAACATGCAGATACTTATATATAACCTGTGTATATAGTGTAATAACCGACAAAGTATTTGTTCACTGTTTGATGAACATAATTGAATCAACAATAAGCACACCATATTTTTGAGTACAGCGATGATTCACACATTTCATTATATAAATATATCACACTACACACTATTGAATAATATTGCAGCAAAAAAAATACGAAAAATCAATCAGAACCATTGAAATAGTTAGGCAATTATCTCTTTGTGGCAACTCTGGCCTGACAGCTGGCGATCAACAGACCGCCTGGGACGCATGCTGAGTGAGCGCCTGTTTTGTGTCAGACTTCCCTGCCCTATAGCGGCCAATATATTCAACTTACGATTTTTTTATTATTTTTCCCGTGATCAGTGAACACAAATTAACAGGTTAGGAAGAAAAAATAATTTTTTTTTTTTTTTTTTTTTTTTGTATGCGCCTGTGGGTGTCAAATGGTATATAGCTATGCGCCATTTAAGGGTTAATGCCCCAGCATACTTCCATCATTCTTCACAGCAAAAGTTTTTCAAACTCCTCCAATACAGACCTGTTTCATCACCGTTATAGATTTGATTCTGATGTAGGAGAGCTCTGCCTTCCCCACACTTGTTCTGTCCACAGCCACTCTAGGAAAACACTGGTACATTCCTAAACCTACAGTTACTAAAAAAAAAAAAAAGCATTGGCCAGCCAAAGGTAAAGTTCTGCCATAATAACAGTTGGCTATTTACCAGGCAGTGAGCTCTGTAAATTCAATAACTTCTGTATTCTAGCTTTAAAAGTCAACTGTTCATTAAATATGGATCTAAATACCAGTTTCAAATCTGGCCACTAAACCAGTGGAATGTTAAACCAGTTTCTTAAAGCAAGTAGATACTGTATGTCTAGATGAGGCTGCCTGGAAGCTCCTCAAGGAAAGTTCCCAGGAGAAAGTGGAATGCAATAGATTTCCCCAAAAAAATAACATTAACAAAACATTAAGCAAAAACTTACAGACAGGAGCCTGGCCGAGGTAGGTCTATCAGGTGGAGATTTCTGAAGGCATGACTCAACAAAGTGTTGGAAATCTTTTGACCACTCTGGAGCAGACATTTTAGGGGCATCATTTTGGGCAATGTGGTACAAGGCACTCATGGCATTCATGTTGAAGTAGGGCGGTTTGCGCTCAGCCAGTTCTATACATGTGATGCCTAGGGACCATACATCCACCTGCAAGCAATATTATTTTTGGAAACTTCACCACTGTTTAAACTTATACATGTAGGCCTGGTCAGAGACCGGGCACGAAGACGTTGATCCTTGCAATCATCGACAAGTAATCAAAAGGTTTTGTATGTTCTTATACTGCAATTAATGCAAAAAAAAAAAACAATTTTCTAAATAAAATTGATTTAAAATTTACTAATGTTCATATTCCAAGTTTTAGGTGTTATACTGAATTATAATTGTAATACCGGACAAAAGTAACTCACCCGTCAATTTACAAAGATAAATCCAACTCTTCCTCAGTTTATATACCTTAAAACACAAACAATATAATGAAATAGGATTAAATGCTGAACCAAAATACTGAAACACTCACATGCAACTATATGATCATCGTCACTGCATTATTACCATTTCCAGAGGATTTACCACAAGGTTTGTACCAGAAACAAGACATGACAGTTTAGAATCAGGCTAAGCAAACAATCTGAGATCACTAAAACATAATAACAGATATGACCAAAATAAAGATAATAAGAGTACTAGAGAACGTGGACAATAACATGGACAGTATTTTATTTCAAATGATAGTAAACAAAGAGATGAAGTGTTATAGACAATCAATAACCGAGATGCAGTACCACAGGAGTTTACCTCACTCTCTGCAGGCATGCACAAAAAGCATCATCTCATTAAATTATCCCCATCTCCAATATCTCAAATACAAAGTACCATTTCAACTACTAGAGCATCAGTTACACTACTTGAGTACTATCTTTACTCCATATGCACCATTTCCTCAACATCAAGGAACATCAAGTGATGTAAATTGCCCAGCTAATGAGAGGGTTAGAACAAGCACACATGAGATTCAGGATGAACCCTACAGATACAGCAGGCCATGACCACACATATTAAGAAAAAACATGTGACGTGTATCAGACACACGAATTCAATCCCATGCCAAGTCTCAATAAATTTTTTCTTTGAAGGTGGTGGAGGCTGTTATGACCTGTGTGGTCTAATTGATAAAAAACAATTAACTTGATCCGGTGGTGGCGGAGCTGCCAACTCCACGATTAATTGCATAAATACAAACCATAATCTATGCAGGAGTTGTCAATATCAGGTTCATCACCATCCCGGAACAATTTCTGATGAATTTCCTCCTCGGTCAAAGCTTGCATTGCACGCTGCGCTGAGGGGGGTCGCCTGCTGGTACGTGATGCACTTGTCATGGTCTCTGTCAGGTAACTGAGGCCTCCAGACAATGGTGGACTACAGTGGATTTTTTTCAAAGATGGTATCTGTTTACAATCAGGGGTTGGCTGGAATATAGCTGCCCCTATCCCTCGCAGGGCATTTAAAATTGTGCACTAGACCCTCAATTGCATATGTACGTTGTGCGCCACTCCGTGACAATTACTCCCTACATACATGTATGTATTGCTCCATTTAAGGGTTAAGATGCTCAAATATGCCCATTAAGTAAACCTGCAGTATGGTAGTGAGCTCTCACCACTCAAGTGTGCGGGTACGATAGAACGCATGCCACACCCCCCATGAAAACAAAGGGCAATCTGCCAAGCATGAAGACACCAGGACCTCATAACGCACACAATATGGGGAAGAAGACCCGAACTTAATGGAGACCGGGTCCATCACCGAGGCAAAATCCGGGTCTCGCAGGAGGTAGGCAATGAGGGCCTCCCAAACCTCTGCAGGGGAAATCTGGGGGATAGAAAACCTCTGGAAAGACGAAACTGCAGAACCCAAGGGAACCAGGAAGAGCCGAACCCATATCAAACTCGTATAAGGAAGGGGAATACGAAAACTCCAAACCTTCCAACAGACGCCTCAATGAGACCAAAGCCCAGGCAGAATTGAAAGGGGGCTCAGGCCGCTGCCACCCCTCCCCCTTGGTTAAAGTGACCAACGCCCCCAAGTCCAGGTCCCTAAAACCAAAACGGGGCAACCCCAGGGAATTCGAGTGGGCAGCCAACCTTGCGAATTGCAGCAACCTAAACCAAGCATGCAACGTACATGCTGTTTGACCCCAAACCATAAAGCAGAATAGGATAAATTGGAGCAAGTGCAGAGAACAAGTTTTGCAAGACTCCGGGTCGAAGGTGTCGTCGACACAACAAGCAGCATGATGGAGGCAGACAGGTGATCGTCACCCTAAGACAGGGACAACGAACAACCATCAAACTCGCACAAGGTGAGATGGGACTTGGAGGACACATCCATCTGTCAACCAAGCCCCAATGGGGGGTTTCCAGGGCCTGTAGGGGGATGTATGCTTACGGGAAGCCCAGGCACTGGAGCTGCCAAAGCCAGTTGTAACCCTGTATGTTATATGGGCAAATTGGCCCTTGTGAGGCGAGTAACCTCGGAGGCCCAGAGGAGTACTGCCTACTGAACATAGATATCACCTAATAGGAACCTTGGCAGCCTCCTAACAGGCAATAAAGAAACTAAAAGGAAGAAAGAGAACTCCAAGGAAGCAACCCAGGGGACCAGAAAGATGCTTAGCCACTGTGATTACCCGCTTGATACCTGCTTCATGGGGTTCTGGGAGTTCTTCTACTCCCCCAAGCCTGGCCCGAGGTCAGGCTTGAATTTTGAGAGCTTGGTCCACCAGGCTGTGGCTTGGAGCGACCCGCAGGCCCACATACCCACCACAGCCCGGTTGGTCCAACACTTCTTTTAGAAAACAATTGAGTTTTCTCTTGAAGATGTCCACGGTTGTTCCCACAATATTTCTAATACTTGCTGGGAGGATGTTGAACATCTGTGGACCGCTGATGTTTATACAGTGTTTTCTGATTGTGCCTATGACACCCCTGCTCTTCAATGGTTCTATTCTGCATTTACTTCCATATCGTTCACTCCAGTACGTTGTTATTTTACTGTGTAGATTTGGTACCTGGCCCACCAGTATTTTCCACGTGTATATCATTTGATATCTCTCTCGTCTCCTTTCTAGCGAGTACATTTGGAGAGCTTCGAGACGATCCCAACAATTTAGGTGCTTTATCGCGTCTATGGTGTCCCGTATATGTTCTCTGTACTCCCTCTATTTCAGCAATCTCTCCTGTTCTGAAGGGGGGAAGTGAGTACCGAGCAGTACTGTACTCAAGACGGGACAGCACAAGTGATTTGAAGAGTACAACCATTGTGATGCGATCCCTTGGATTTGAAAGTTCTCGTAATCCATCCAATCACTTTTCTGGCTGACGCAATATTTGCTTGGTTATGCTCCCTAAACGTTAGGTCGTCAGACATCATTATTCCCAAATCCTTGACATGCTGCTTTCCTATTATAGGCAGATTTGATTGTGTTTTGTACCTTGTATCATGTTTAAGGTTCTCATTTTTACCGTACCCGAGTGCCTGGAATTTATTACTGTTAAACATCATGTTATTTTCTGCTGCCCAGTCGAAAACTTTATTAATATCTGCCTGTAGTTTTTCAATGTCTTCAGCAGAGGTAATTTTCATGCTGATTTTTGTGTCATCTGCAAAGGATGACACAAAGCTGCTACTTGTATTTTTGTCTATATCTGATATGAGAATAAGGAAAAGCAGAGGTGCAAGGACTGTACCCTGAGATACAGAGCTTTTTACTGTGCTTAGACTCGATTGTATTTGATTGACTGCTACTCTCTGTGTTCTGTTCAACAGGAAACCAAGTATCCACAGTCCTACTTTACCAGTTATTCCCATTGACCTCATTTTGTGTGCTATCACTCAATGGTCACATCTGTCAAATGCCTTTGCAAAGTCTGTGTATACAACAACTGCATTTTGCTTTTCTTCTAAAGCTTCTGTGATTTCGTCATAGTAGTTGAGTAACTGTGACAGACAGGATCTTTCCACTCCACTCTAAACTCTCTAAATCCATGTTGTCCTGGGTTGTGTGGCTCATTATTTCCCATAAAACTAGAAATTTGGTTCCTAGTCACTCTTTCAAAAACTTTTATTGTGTGTGATGTTAGTGCAACTGGTCTATAATTTTTTGCCAAAGCTTTACTACTCCCTTTGTGCAAAGGAGCTATATCTGCAGATTTAAGTGCTGTTGGTATCTCCCCTGTACCCAGGCTCTTTCTCCATATTATGCAGAGCGCTCGCGCTACTGGTACTTTACATTTCTTTATGAATATTGAATTCCACGAGTCAGGCCCAGCGGGTGAGTGCATGGGCATATTGTCAATTTCTCTTTCAAAGTCTTCCGAGTTCGTGTTAATATCTTATATTATCTGCAGCTTGGATGTCATTCATAAAGAAGCTGTCTGGATCTTCAACTTTCATGCTGTTTATTGCTGCGCTAAACATAGCCTCATACTGGCTTCTTAGAATTTGACTAATTTCTTTGTTATCCTCTGTGTACGTACCTTCGGTTGTAATTAAAGGTCCAATACTGGTGGAAGTTTTTTACTTTGATTTTGCATATGTGAAAAAATATTTTGGATTTTTCTTTATCTCTTGTATAGCTTTCTATTCCAATTCCATTTCCTCAGACTCGTACGATCACCCCAACGTTTGCTCTATTTCTTTGATTATGTTTCAGCTGTCAGTTGAGCTATTCCTTGTAATTACCTAAGTGTAATTACCCAAGTGTAGTTACAGGATGAGAGCTACACTCGTGGTGTACCGTCTTCCCAGCACTCTGTCATATAACGTTTTGAAACTACTGACGGTCTTGGCCTCCACCACCTTCTCCCCTAACTTGTGTGGGAGATTTGTCGCTTACAACCGTCTCCCGTTGAATGTTTGCAAGGTCTATATATATTTTTTCCCAGTTGATCCTCTTAGTGTTGAAATTCAATTGATTGAATATCCCTTCTCACTTGTTGGGTCTCTTGGGCCTATTACCATTATTAATGTTAGGTTGCACTTCAATGAGCTTATGGTCTGAGTATGTAGTATCTGAGATTGTAATGTCTCTAATAGTTCATCATTGTTTGTGAATAACAAGCCTAGTGTGTTTTCATTTCTAGTTGTTTCTGTAATCTGTTGATTGAGGAAGAATTTGTCGCTCAAAAGTTCTCTGACCTGTGGTTGATTATTTCCAGGGTGGTTCCCTGCTATGATATTTTTGTCTGCCATTCTCCATCTTAGACTTGGTAAACTGTAATCTCCAAGGAAGGTAATATCTGGAACTGGGTTTGCTATGTTATCAAGGATGTTCTCTATTTTGTGCATCTGCTCTGTGAATTTATTAACCACTGTATCTGGCAGTTTATATATTAGGATAATAATTAGGTTTATTTTTACTACCTTAATTCCAAGTACATCTACCACCTCATTGGTTTAGTAGCTCTGTGCATACCAGGTCCTCTTTAATATACAGCCCTACTCCTCCATTTGACCTAGTTTCTCTATCGCATCTATATAAATTATAATTTGGAATTCAGATTTCACTATCCATGTAATCTTTTGTACGAGTTTCCATGAATGTCCCAAATATTGAGTTTGACTAATGGGAAGCCATTTATGAACTTAACTTTATGTTTGGGGAGTTTGTAGCCTTTGTTTGGTCTCCAGATGCAATTTTCATACCAGTTGTGGTCTATTTTGGTGGCGTCTACCTTTCTGGGTGTCTAACCCCAGTCGATGGTAGACACGAAAACTGTTATTGTCTGCTTCATAGTGTTAGTTCTATTGTCCTAGTTTCCTAGGACATTGCTCCCTGCACCTCTCTGAGGGAATCATATTCTGGCTAGTGGGCTCCGGTAGGCATGACAACTCCATATGACTGAAGCCCTGTACTAATATTAGCTATTATCAGTCCAATAGCTCCAGGGAGCCGATGGTGCTCCCCACAGAAAATACCAACTCTCTTTAATAATATCTGCTCCAGTTTTGTTTCTGAAAATGTAACCATAACCAGTCATTTGTTTCTTATGACATCACTTCGCTTGAGTGTTCTTTAACCCTTAAACTACTCAGCATAAGGGGCCAGGAAGTGAAAAATATTTGAATTATGTAAAAATTACTTACAAATGTTAAATAAATCTCTATCTTATTGGCTTCAGCGTCGTGAAACTTTCATCAAAATATTTTCAGATAATTGATTTTAGATGAATTTTTTAACACTTCCGCTCGGGCAGGACGCAGCATTGCGTCATCCGTTTACTGGCGGTGCTGCCGGGCATGACGCAGCATTGCGTCATCCACTTTAAATAATCGCCAAAAATCAGGTTTTTATCCGATTTTTTGGGGACTGGTTTTAAAATGCGCGCCTATGTCTTCCCTACACACCTATGTCATGTTCAACACACAATAGTACTAAACATTTGTGGGCAGGAATTGGGAGTTTAGCTGGAAGGCGTCTGGGCGCTCACTCGCGGCTAACGTGACCCGTCTTCAACTCGTCGGCTGTTGGAGCGTGACCAGGTTTTTTATTTTATATGCTAATGCTCCTCTTGACAATTCTATTGCGAACCCATTGATATCAAAATGAAAGACCTAGGACGAAAATTGAGGTGACCAGAGTGAAAATAGTAAACACATTTTATCGCTTTTGCGCGCTCCTGGGTAACTCTTTCGCACTTCCTCTGTTTTCTGCGGGTAATTAGCTGGGCTTTTGGAGTTTATATGCATTTAGTGCTGCAGAGAATTCTATTGCGAACACAATGATACCAAATTTCATCTTGTAGGATGAGAATTAAGGTGACAAAGTTGAAGATAGTATACACTTTTCAGAATTAACGCGCGCTCCCGTGAAACCCTGGGACCCAAATCGCACAGTTGAAGGGTGCGCACGGGGCACGCCGAAGTGTTAAAAGGAACAACATTTTGATGATAAGGAGAGCAGCTCCTATTAACTGGAACT
Source organism: Procambarus virginalis (assembly GCA_020271785.1). Taxonomy (NCBI): domain Eukaryota; kingdom Metazoa; phylum Arthropoda; class Malacostraca; order Decapoda; family Cambaridae; genus Procambarus; species Procambarus virginalis. The sequence goes on along the minus strand of WNGS01164858.1, from coordinate 7,828,870 downwards.
GATGGATAATGCAGTAATAAAGACATGCAAGCACCTGCCCGACGCACAAAGAAGAAGAATAGTAGTAAGAAGTGCCCACAAAGTGGATATGCAGCTGGTGCCTTTATAGCATTGATGAGTAATACATAATAACACAAATAATAATGAGTAACTATGTTGTTATGCTATGTTTTGTTATATCATAAATACATTGCCCAATGTTAATATCCGTTACTTTCATCACTGCCCCTCCCCCCCCAAAAATATATATATACTGTATATCTTTTTTAAGATTTTAGTTTTTTTTCTCCTTTGTTAATTATCTGATTTTGTTGTAACCTTCACATCCTGGAGAGTGCATACTAATCCCAAACTATGTGAAGATAAAATGAAATTGGTCAACAAATAAATCAGTCACAACTCGCAGAACTTGGGACTTTGAATTTTGCTTGGCTGATTTTTTCAGATTTCAAACTATTTTCTTTGTCTCTTTAGGTTGTTTTAATGATTAGGGACCAGTTTAGGGTTTTCACTTATAAAAAGTATACCCTAAATATATCCACTAAATCATTATAATTATCCCTATATTTTGTTTTTTTTGGGAGTTATTTTTTCTTGATTTCACTTCAACACATAATGACCTACAACTTTCACATATTCGAGTACGAATGCCAAACAATGTTTATTAAAACATACAAGAAAATTCATGAATTAGAATGGTGTTATTCATTGTAGATAACTTCAACTTCAATTATATCTATAACTAGAATTTCAACTTACTTCAGTATCCAAAAATCTAGTTTCTGACCAATTCTCACCATTTTTACATACAGTGCAATTACCTAAGTGTAGTTACAGGATGAGAGCTACGCTCGTGGTGTCCCGTCTTCCCAGCACTCTTTGTCATATAACGCTTTGAAACTACTGACGGTCTTGGCCTCCACCACCTCACTAACTTGTTCCAACCGTCTACCACTCTGTTTGTGAAAGTAAATTTTCTTATATTTCTTCGGCATCTGTGTCTAACTAGTTTAAATCTATAACCTCTTGTTCTTGAAGTTCCAGGTCTCAGGAAATTTTCCCAATCGATTTTATCGATTCCTGTTACTATTTTGTACGTAGTGATCATATCACCTCTTTTTCTTCTGTCTTCTAGTTTTGGCATATTTAATGCCTCTAATCTCTCCTCGTAGCTCTTACCCTTCAGTTCTGGGAGCTACTTAGTAGCATGTCTTTGCACCTTTTCCAGTTTGTTGATGTGCTTCTTAAGATATGGGCACCACACAACCGCTGCATATTCTAGCTTTGACCTAACAAAAGTTGTGAACAATTTCTTTAGTATATCACCACCCATGTATTTAAAAGCAATTCTGAAGTTAGAAAGCGTGGCATAGGCTCCTCGCACAACGTTCTTTATGTGGTCTTCAGGTGATAGTTTTCTATCTAGAACCACCCCTAGATCTCTTTCTTTATCAGAATTCTTTAAAGATTTCTCACATAATATGTGACGTTGTGTGGGGGTCTATGTTCTCCTATTCCACATTCCATTAAATGGCATTTATTAACTTTAAATTCCATTTGCCAAGTGATGCTCCACATACTTATTTTGTCCAGGTCTTCTTGAAGGGCATGGCAATCATCTAAGCTCCTTATCCTTCCTATTATCTTAGCATCATCAGCAAACATGTTCATATAATTCTGTATACCAACTGGTAGATCATTTATGTAGACAATAAACATCACTGGTGCAAGAACTGAACCCTATGGTACTCCACTTGTGACATTTCTCCAGTCCGATACATTGCCTCTGATTACTGCCCTCATTTTTCTACCAGTCAGAAAATTTTTCATCCATGTTAGAAGCTTACCTGTCACCCCTCCAATATTTTCCAAGTTCCAGAACAACCTCTCATGTGGAACTCTGTCAAAAGCCTTTTTTAGGTCCAGATAGATGCAGTCAACCCTCCATCTTTTTCCTGTAAAATCTCTGTGGCTCAATCATAGAAACTGATTAAATTCGATACACAGGATCTTCCAGATCGAAAACCATACTGTCTGTGATATTATATCATTTCTCTCCAGGTGTTCTACCCATTTAGTTTTGATTAGTTTTTCCAATACTTCACTATTACACTTGTCAAGGATACAGGTCTATAATTGAGGGGGTCTTCCCTGCTGCCACTTTTGTAGATTGGAACTACGTTGGCCTGTTTCCACACATCTGCTACGACTCCTGTACACAGGGATGCCTGAAAGATCAGGTGAATTGGAATGCTGATTTATTTTATTTAGAAAATTTTATATTATGAAAAAATATTCTGTGTAGTGCACAGATGTGTGTAAAACTGTCTATTCTACAATCCACATAGAACTGATTTTTCATAAATCCTAAATGTTTGGAATTATAAATTTTTGTTGTCTAAATTTGTGCATATTACAAATGCCATATTGACAATTTTTTTTACAGTAAACTATACTGAAAACCTTTATTCTAAATATATCAAAAATGAAGATCACGTATTCTGAGAGCATAATAACACCAAATGAACAATTGGTGATATTTTACATTTTTGCAGTCGATTTCCAAACTGAAGTTTTCAATATTCAATTTTATAATTTTTTTATTTTCTTGTTTTTTCAAGTTACGTTGGTATCATTTAGACAAAGTTGGGGCATTTGCCTAGTAGATTATGCACAAAACATTTGAAAGCATTTCAGCAAATTTTAAAACTGAGCTTACTGTCCGACTTCATATGACGTTTTGTGCAGGTTAAGGGTTAACCTGCTCTTTATATAATGGTGGTGACTAAGTAATGTTGTGATATGTAGTATGAAAGATACTACGAACAAAACAGACGTTAATTTTTTTCTTATTTGCCTTCTCATTTCATCCATCTTGGCACTAACTGCACACTCTAATTAGGTCGATATCCTGGTGCAAAATAAAAAATCAATTAATTAAAACAAAAAAAAAATTGATATGATAAAACATTGCTTTCTGATGGCAAGAGAAAATTTTTTAATACTGTACGGTAATATTAGTTTGGTCGTAGTGAGGTAAAGAAATGTTGATGACTTATTCCGAGAAATAATTTTCAAGTTAAATAATTGTAACAAACATCTCCGCATCACTAATATACTTCAGGTCCATAAAAATCCTTGAAAATCTGCAAGGCATCAATGGCACCCAACATGGTGCCATAGATTTACTAATGCCTCAGGAAGGAAACTAATGGGCTTCAAGATTTTTGTCCAATATGGCAAATAACTGCCAAAGGTCTCTACATATTTAAGTATGAAGTAGAAATGTATCAATTTTTTAGTTATCGTCTAATAAAATGTCAAACTATGTTATACCCCAATACAGATACAATATAATACTTTACATGAAAAATATATATTAATCATATGTTGGCTAATAAACAGTAGATATGGCTTAATTGTTTGGATATACACCAAAAACTTGGGCCTTAAGATCACACTCTACCTGAACATAAGAACCCATAGAAACTGGTTGTGGCCTCAAATACTGCACACACATTAAATATCTGGAAAACAAAAATACAAATTCTAGGAAGCTTGGATAACTTACAAAAATTATTTTTTAATAACTAATAGAAATCCTTACCTTTCCATCATACTGTCCTTCATCCATAGCCAAAATGACCTCAGGAGCCATCCAGTATGGTGTTCCAACAAAACTATTGGCAGGGGATGCAATACTTGCACTACCAAAATCAGCTGCAGACAAAACAAAACAATTAATATAAATTTCGCTAAAAAATAAGGAAGGACAATATGGGCAGCCTTAAGACCAACTCCTAGCAAGCAGTCTCAAAATCAAGATACAGTATTAAAAAAGGTTTTGACCAGCATACTTAAGACATAATTAATTTGTAATTCTTGTACTGCATTTAAATGGTTTTCCAGGGTGGACTAAATTTTGTAATGTCTATTCAATATATAGCTGAATTTATTTTCTTGTAAAAGTTTACATCCTTGTTATGCAAGTCCTTTCTCTCATTTCCATTATATCTGTAAATTATTATTACAATTGATAACCACTTCCCCATTCATGTAGTGGTAAGCAATTTTCCAAATGAAAGGAGAGCAATATGGTTTCTCAATGTTGTGAAGAGGAAGCTTGTTAGGACTATTGAGGTCCCCTTAGGCCAGTGGTTCTCAATCTTTGATGTTAGGAAATATTTGGATTTACATTTCCAAATATTTGGAAATGTGTAGTTCCCTTGAAATATTTTGTAAAATCTTTGGAAACCACTACTTGACTAACACGCATTCCGTTCTATAATGGTAAATTGCAATATTCATGTGTAAGGTAGAAGGGTAAATAAATAATTAGCTCATACTTTTGAATAAAATATTATAGAGTATTTGTTACCTATTGCTATTTGCTAATATATGTTAATACAAAAATGACAAACATTTTTACCTTCCATCTGGCTTACTGGATACAATCAATATATACTTTGCAATGATCTTATGTTTAAATAAATTTCTGGGAAGCCACATGATGACTCCCTGTAGCTATCTCACTGAGAATGCTTCATTCTACTTGTCACATCAGTTGCACTAGTTCGTTTGGCGTACAGGAGAACAATGCCAGAACCTGGCCTCCCTCACACGAGGCAGAGAGCAAATGACATTCTGCCATTTCACTTGGAGAGCATCCAGAAAGTCAGTGAAGTTTTATAGGCAACTGCTGGGTTCAAAAGACAAAGACACAAAACTGCCAAAGAAAAATGATCTGCCTTCTTCAGCCTTGATCCTCTAACAGTTCCACCACAATCTGGTTTTGGACTAACCTTGGGAGACTAGGCAGTTGGTCAAGCAGCAGTGCTAGTGGTTGAATTTTGTCTGCAGAGTTTGTATTAGGGCTCTGTACTAGTTCCTCTGTTCCTCCGGCCGTTTTATCAATGCCGTGACTGTCGGGTTCAGACACCAGCTGCCCTTTGCCAGATTCCTCTTTGGGCTTTTCGGGGTTCAGTTACCTTGGCACCTTCCAGTACTGTCAATGTTTTTATGGATGCATCACCTGTGGGTAAGGATTTTATAACCAGCGCTCACCAGGTTTCATAGGGTTAATGGTTGGGTCCGTTTCATCTGGCACACAAGTTCACAGCTGTGTGGCAAGCATTACGGAGGATTCAGCTCACTCTGTGATCCAGCTCCACTCTTGACTGATCCCCCAGTGGTTCATTGTCAATACCATGGGGAATCTGTGATCCTATCCCCTGTGGTGCTGGACTCTACAGGTGACTCATCATCTGGGTTCTCGAGGTTTAGCTCTATGTACTTCACATGCAGGGCATTTCCAATGTTCTTGTGGACAGGTTATCTCATTTCCATTCCATTTCCACAGATTGGAAAAGGATGGTCCATCAACAACAGGACCTTCCAATGGCTCTGAGAGACATTGGTTGCCCCAAGGTTGATCTTTTTACTTTGGCGTGGAACCGATGCCTTCCTTCCTACGTGGCTCCATTTCCTGATTGCGAGGCTTTCACTGTGGATGCTTTTCTTTTGGACTGGTCAAGGATGGGGGTGCATTTACCTCTTACCCCGATTAAGTTTTGTGGCTCCATTCTGCAAGTTGTCTTGGGTGTTATTTCACGTACAGCCCACTTATGTTTCTCCTGAGCCATCTTGGTCATCTGGACAGGGTCCTCAATTTTCTATCCTTCCCTAAGTCCACATCTGCCCCTCTGGTCTAGGATTTCTTTTTTAACACTTTAGTCCAGGAACGACGCAGCATTGCATCATTATTTTAGTAGACACGATCCCGGGAAGGACGCAGCATAGCGTCGTTTTCGGCGGCAAATTGGCGGCGGCTTCGGGAGGGGCGCACAGCGGTTTTGGATATTATATGCATATACTCTTGTAGGGAATTTCATTGTGAATGCATTGATACCAAAATGAAAGACCTAGGACCAGAATTGAGGTAACAAAGTTGAAAACAGTATACCATTTTATTAGCACTGACTGGGACTATGCTCCGTCACTTTCTCTGTTTGCTGTGGGTGGTTCGCCTGGCTTTTGGACTTTATATTTGCATATACTCCTGTAGGGAATTTTATTGCGAACACAATGTTACCAAAATGAAAGACCTAGGACGGGAATTGAGGTGACAAACGTGAAAGAAGTGTACACATTTTATCGCTCTTATGCGCTCCCAGGTAACACGCACACTCACTTTCTTTGTTGTGGATGGTACGCCGGGCTTTTGGAGTTTATATGTCTTTTGTCGTGTAGAGAATTTTATTGCAAACACAATGATACCAAATTGAAAAACCCTGGACGAGAATTGAGGTGACAAAGTTGAAGAGAGTATACACTTTACAGAACTACCGTACACTCCATTGAATCGCTGGGACCCACTGGGCCTAGTTGAGGGCTTTTTTTTTTTTTTTATTATTATTTTCTACCACAGACGTGGCCACACATTTACAATGCTAACCAGCATATATACATTTTCTTCTGTCCTCCATGGACAGGGTTAGAGATGTGTTAAACAATATATTTCAAGGGTTTATTGAACAATCAACCACTGAAGGTGAGTCGGTGCTTTTAAAATGCTAAGCTAACCTATATATGTAAATACATAGATACACAGATTTACGTATGCCTTACATAAAGTGTTCGATGTGTCTCCTACACTGTGTCATTAATGTACATTTACAAAGGTGAAATGTAATTCTGATCAGCTTCCATATATACTTTATACCCATACATATGCATACACACACACATATACATATATACACACATGCATTCACAGACATTTGTCTCATTCACTCTGACAGAGTGAGATAGCTGATAAAGAAACTAGTGTGCAATTAAGCACTTAATCACTGAAGGTGATTAAGGTGCTTTTACAAGCTCAGGTTATATAGTTACATCATATACATTGTATAATTAATCTATTACATGGTCAATCTTGGGTACAAGTCCAATATATCATCAAGTGTTCCAGTACTCATATAGTAATTACAGAGTTCAGCATACCTTAGCCCAGGAGGGCGAAAGTCAGCCAGTATGGGACATTCTACAATATAATGTTCAAGAGAGTGCATGTTTTCTCTTTCACAAAGTTGACACATAGTGTACTCGACATTTGGGTTTTGAGAAAGCTGCCAGATACGTCTATATCCCAGGCGTATTCTGGCCACTATAACATCACATTGCCGGGTTCTTGTTCTATTAGTCCCATATGTGAATTTTCCTCACGATATCTATCATAATATTTAATGCTACAACTTTCAGGTCTTTGTGAATTTGTTAGGTCGGTGAGATCTTCATTAGATATTTGTTTAAGTATTCTCTTTGTCACTGCTAATGAAATACCCATATCAATTTCTACCACTGGTTTTCTACAGGCTGTCTTTGCAAGCATATCAACAGTGTCATGCCTTGAGATGCCAACATGTGATGGTATCCATAGGAATTTAATTTCAAATCTGTTTTCTTTAGCAGCTAAAACATTCATTCGAATATCACTGACTATTTTCTGGGTGTCACTACTATGTGCGTTCAATGCCAGGAGTGCACTCTGCGAGTCACAGTATATAAGTCCGCTGCCTTTGTCTTTTAAAAATTCAGTGGCAAGGTATAAGCCTGCAAGTTCGGTTTGAGTTGTACTTGCCCAGTCATTGACGTGCTTCATTGCTGTATGTACGAGAGAAGATTGTTCAAATACATTACATGCACATCCAGTACATCGTCCACCCTCTTCTACAGAGCCGTCGGTATAGCACTGATACACATCGCTACCATACTCTGAGTACTTTCAGTGATGCCTTTCAGTGTTAACTGTTTTAATAATGTAGAGTGCACACTATCTTTCTTGGGTGCATTTACAAAATCAACTGATAAATCCCAGTTATCCCATGGAGTAATTGGTTGATTAATCATTAGTTGAGTTGGGTACATATTTAATATTTTGATGGAGTTGGCTACCTTGTAGAACCAATATATACATAATCAGATTTCGTTCTTCTTCTATAGACCTCAGGTGAGTGCAGCATATTAGAAAGTTTAGCTTGAAACTTCATGTGTTGCCTAGATCTACTTAATGCCTTCACGCCGAAAACTGAGCTAATAGACAAAATTCTCTCACTTATGGTAGGTAATTTTAACTCTGCTCTCATATTAACTATTCTCGTGGACTTAGGAGCCCCAAGGATGAGACGCATAGCTTCATTTTGCAAGGTTTCAAGAGATTTCAGCTCTTTGTCAGTATACAGTGTGAGATGTAGAGCATTGTAGTCAATCACAGAGCGTATAAATGATACATAACACATTCTAGCAAGTCTCACGTTGATTCCATGATTGACACCAACAAGGACCCACAAGGGCTTTAATCTCTCCCACAGTCTCCTCTTGAGAGAAGAAAGGTACCCAGGGTCGTTAATGGGGACACCAAGGTATCTGTAAGACTCGCAGTTTTCGAGTGCTCGCCCACCTATATGATAATTGGCTGGTGGGATACCACGTGGAATGAGGGCACGAGTTTTCTGTACAGAGATGAGGAGGCCACATTCCTCAGCTCTAGTAGCAAAAGCGTCGAGCAGAACTTGCATTCTAGGCTCGGAGGCAGCCTGTAAACATATATCAACAGCATAACAAATGACAGTGTCTTCATTATTAGTTGGAAGATCTTTAATAAGTTTATGCATCATAACGTTGAACAACAGGGGGCTGAGGACCCCTCCTTGTGGAGTTCCCAGTTCAAAGTGTTTGCTCTCGGTGCTTTTAACACCATTAAACAAAACATATGCTGTTCGATTAGACAAATAGCCCTTTATCCATTTCAGTAATTTTCCTTGTATTCCCAGCTCGGCAAGCTGTTCCAGTATGATTTCTCTGTTTGCTGTATCAAAAGCTGCTGCTAGGTCGATGAAGACTGTTTGAGGGGAAGCTTCAATATGTGCGAAGTATTCAGCAAAACAGTGTTGTGTACTGAGCCCAGGCATAAATCCAAACAGTTGAGGTGACAGGTGCCCCTGTATACGATACATGAGTCTGTTAAGAACAATACGTTCAAGCACTTTGCAAACACACGATGTTAGAGATATGGGTCTATAATTATCTGAGTGTGGTTTGGGGATGGGAACAATGACTCTTTGTCCAAGCATCAGGTAATCCTCCTTCACGTAAACTCATTCTGTACAACACTAATAGTGGATTACCTGGTACTTGTGAGACTAATCTCAGTAGACTGTAAGTAATACCGTCCTCTCCAGGAGCAGTTGATTTTCCCATCTTTAGTGCATGATTTAATTCCCATACAGTTACATCATTAAGTTCCGACACGTCGATAGCTGTACAGGCAAGATTGATGGTTTGTTGTCTGTTGGGGCGTGTGTCATTAAGTTTATGCTCTATGTTAATTGGAAGTGAGTCGTAGCTTGATGTTAGTGCCCACTGATCAAGGAGAATGTTTGCTTGTTCTAGTGGGCTGTGATGCAGTGGTTTGGGCAGGCTGGGGCCACCAAAGTGTTAAGGCAATGTTTTTGCTGGCTCTGCCTCCGTTGTCAGGTTGGCGAGCTTCATGTTTTTCTCCATAGACGGGGTTCTGTTCTTTTGAACCTGGAGGGACTTTTCTTTATTTGTAACTGTTTCTTTTTTTTCTGGCAAAGAATGAGTTAGCAGGCTTCCAAAGTGGTCCTTTGGGTATTGATGCTTGGCTGACACTGTTAGGAATACATCCTTTGCTGTGTTCTTTGGTTATTGATACTTGCCTGACACTGCCAGGGATACATCATTTGTTGTGTCCTTTGGTAGCAATTCATTGCTACCTCCATGCCACCGGCTCGGGTTTGGTGGATGCTCTTTGGGTTGATCCTGTTTCCTTGGTGCCCCTGTTCCAAGGCTCGTATTTCTCAGGCTGTCCACAATGTCATCAAGGCTAGCTAGCCTGCAGTCTACCTCCAGACCTATGATGTTTGCAAATGTGCTGCACTCGAAGCAGTCCTTTCTAATATGTCTTTGGCAGATATTCAGGCTCAGGGGGTTTTGGACTACTTACAGGGATCACGGCAGCCAGGTATTTAATGTCCCTGGTCCTCTTCAACCCTGAGTGGTATTTCCCCAGGCATCGGTCTCTCCTTTGACTTAATGTGTGCTGCCTCTCCTCCTCTTTGATATGTCACTATTTTTCTGTGCTTATTTAGGTACAGGGAGCCACCATGGGGCTCTTCAAAAAAGCCAGCATTGATTGAAAAGAAATGTCCCTTTCTGGTAAAGCCCTGGTGGCTTCCTGTCTGTGAACTGACGAACTTGGGTGTTTTATATGCTAAAGGGCCGAATTAATAAATGATGTTGAACTAAGCTCTAGGCCGCCTAGTGGTGGAATTCAGTACAAATGAGTTAGTTTTTTGTTTCCTTTTGTTTATTTTTTAATTGTTCAGGGAGTTGTTTGGCAATTTCATGGCTTTAAGTCTTGTGAACCCAGCAGTTGTCTACAAAGCTTTGCTAATTTTCTGGATACTTTCCCGATGAACTGGCAGAATGGTTATTTACTGCAACCACTTGAGCTGGACAGTAGAGCGACGGTCTCGCTTCATGCAAGTCAGCATTCAATCCCCAACTGTCCAAGTGGTTGGGCACCATTCCTTCCCCCCGTCCCATCCCAAATCCTTATCCTGATTCCTTCCAAGTGCTAGTCATAATGACTTGGCACTTTACCCTGATAATTATCTCCCTCTCTCTCTGCACCTCACGGAAGAGGAGGGTCAGGTTCTGGCACTGGTCCTTGGTAGCCCAGACAAACTTATGTAACTAATGTGACAAGTAAAACAGAGCAATCCCAGCAAGATAGCTACAGAGAACACTGGGACTACCAAGTGGGTCAATGCTATTCAATGCTGGGTTTTTATAAAGTTAAATAAAAAAAATTACATTTTGTTTAATACATTCACAATTGAAAATAATATGTTTCAGTAGAATAACATTTACTCTAATTGTCTCCTAACTGAACATGAAACTTGTGCTTGCTTTTATAACACAGCTTAATTTCTGGTCACACCTTTGACAGGATACATATGGGTTACCATCTTATCATGCCACTCCCATGTCTGGTTGATACCTGGTTGATGGGGTTCTGGGAGTTCTTCTACTCCCCAAGCCCGGCCCGAGGCCAGGCTTGACTTGTGAGAGTTTGGTCCACCAGGCTGTTGCTTGGAGCGGCCCGCAGGCCCACATACCCACCACAGCCCGGTTCGTCCGGCACTTCTTGGAGGAATAAATCTAGTTTCCTCTTGAAGATGTCCACGGTTGTTCCGGCAATATTTCTTATGCTTGCTGGAAGGACGTTGAACAACCGCGGACCTCTGATGTTTATACAGTGTTCTCTGATTGTGCCTATGGCACCTCTGCTCTTCACTGGTTCTATTCTGCATTTTCTTCCATATCGTTCACTCCAGTACGTCGTTATTTTACTGTGCCGATTTGGTACTTGGCCCTCCAGTATCTTCCAGGTGTATATTATTTGATATCTCTCTCGTCTTCTTTCTAGTGAGTACATTTGGAGAGCTTTGAGACGATCCCAATAATTTAGGTGCTTTACCTCGTCTATGCGTGCCGTATATGTTCTCTGTATTCCCTCTATTTCAGCAATCTCTCCTGCCCTGAAGGGGGGAAGTGAGTACTGAGCAGTACTCAAGACGGGACAACACAAGTGACTTTAAGAGTACAACCATTGTGATGGGATCCCTGGATTTGAAAGTTCTCGTAATCCATCCTATCATTTTTCTGGCTGTCGCAATATTTGCTTGGTTATGCTCCTTAAACGTTAGGTCGTCAGACATTATTATTCCCAAATCCTTTACATGCTGTTTTCCTACTATGGGTACATTTGATTGTGTTTTGTACTCTGTATTATGTTTAAGGTCCTCATTTTTACCGTACCTGAGTACCTGGAATTTATCACTGTTAAACATCATGTTATTTTCTGATGCCCAGTCGAAAACTTTATTAATATCAGCTTGAAGTTTTTCAATGTCTTCAGCCGAGGTAATTTTCATACTTTTTGTGTCATCTGCAAAGGATGATACGAAGCTGTGACTTGTATTTTTGTCTATATCTGATATGAGAATAAGGAAAAGTAGCGGTGCAAGGACTGTACCCTGAGGTACAGAGCTTTTAACTGCACTTGGACTAGATTTTATATGGTTGACCGTTACTCGCTGTGTCCTGTTTGACAGAAAACTGAGTATCCAGCGTCCTACTTTACCGGTTATTCCCATTGACTTCATTTTGTGTGCTATCACGCCATGGTCACATTTATCGAAAGCCTTTGCGAAGTCATGTTTACAAGAAGTCGAAGTCTGTTTACGAATAATCCATGTATTGACTCAGGTGGGGGGGGGGGGGTCACATTTATCGAAAGCCTTTGCGAAGTCATGTTTACAAGAAGTCGAAGTCTGTTTACAAATAATCCATGTATTGACTCAGGTGGGGGGGGGGGAGAAATTGTTGGCTCCTTCTATACCCCTTTAAAGGGGTTGTGAGAAATTTATTCATTTGGTATTAATAAGCAGCATTAACATAACAATATCAATAAATTGATACTGTAATCATATACGGCAACGTTGACCAGCAAATTAGGCCCTGGTCCCCTTAGAGGGGTGCAGGGAGCAATGGCCTATGAGCACTTTACATTTTAAAGTACAGTGGTACCTCGGTTTACGAACGCCCGTTTACGAACTTTTCGGGTTATGAGCCCGATTTGTTCGGAAAATTTGAATCGGGTTACAAACTTTACCTCACGATACGAGTTTGTTGATATGCATACCGCCGACCTAGTGCGTGGTGGCATGGCTACCGCCCCTCAGATAGCCCCTGAGGGGCTATCGCCCCTCAGACCAGTGCCTGGGGCCCAGTGATTATCCCGCCTGAATTCTGCTCAAGGATTTACAGTTTGGGGGGGATTTTTGGCTATTTGAGCATAAAAGTTGTTATTATATATCTCGCCATGGGTCCCAAGAAAGCCAGTGGTAAGGTTCAAGGCAAGAAATCACACATGAGAATGACCATAGAGGAAAAACAAAGAGATCATTCCGAAGCATGAAAATGGTACACATGTTGTTGAACTTTGTAGGCAGTACAACAAAGCCATGTCAACGATATACACTATACTTGCTAAGAAAAAGGACATTACGAGTGCTAAAGTGGCAAAAGGCGTAAGAACAATCACGAAACAAAGACCACAAATACTTGAGGAAGTGGGAAAGTTGATATTAATTTGGATACACAACAAGGAGTTAAATGGTGATAGCATTTCAGAGGCCATCATTTGTGAGAAAGCCAGGGTATTGCACGAAGACCTTGTAAAGAAAACCCCTGGAACGAGTGCAGATACGATAGACTTTATTTAAGGCAAGTCGGGGATGGTTTGAAAAATTTAGAAACAGAAGTGGTATTCATAGTGTTGTGAGGCATGGGGAGGCTGCCAGCTCAGACAAACCAGCGGCTAAAAGATTTATTGAAGAATTTAAAGAGTTTGCAGAGGCTGAGGGATACCTACCGCAATAAGTGTTTAACTGTGATGAGACAGGACTGTTCTGGAAAAGATTGCCTAAGAGGACATACATTACCAAGGAGGAAAAATCACTGCCCGAACACAAGCCTATGAAAAATAGGTTTACGCTTGTGTTGTGTTCAAATGCGAGTGGCGATTTGAAAATTAAACTCCTTGATTGTGTATCATTCTAAAAATTCAAGGGTTTTCAAACAATATAAAGTGCAGAAAAACCAAATGTGTGTGATGTGGAGGGCTAATAATAAGGCATGGGTGACTAGGATTTTTTTTCGGAGTGGGTGAATGAAGTGGTGTGCCCTGCCATAGAAAAATATCTCCAGGAGAAACATTTACCACTCAAAGCCCTGCTTCTCCTCGACAATGCTCCTGCTCATCCTCCAGGCTTGGAAGATGAATTGTTGCACAGATACAGTAATTTTTTCACAGTAAAGTTCCTTCCTCGTAACACCACTCCTCTAATTCAGCCTATGGACCAGAAAATCATAGCAAATTTTAAGAAACTTTATGAAAGGGCACTTTTCCGGAAATGTTTTGAAGCGACTGAAGCCACAAGGCTCACCCTCAAAGAGTTCTGGAAAAAACATTTTAACATTTGTAGTGCTTTAAAACTCATTGACAAAGCCTGCAAGAAGTGACTCAAAGAACCCTGATCTCTGGCTGGAGAAAATTGTGACCTGAATGTGTGACAGAACTAGACTTTGAGGGGTTTGAGCCTGTAAATGATGTGCCTATTGTTGAGAAAATTGTTACTCTGGGCCGGCAAATGGGCTTGGAATTGGATGGTGATGATGTGGAGGAATTGGTGGAAGAACACAACGAAGAACTGACCCCCGAAGAACTCCAAGCCCTTCAAAAGGAACAGCAAGAAGACCCAGCTGAGGATGCTTCTCCAGTGGAGGAGGATGAGGCAGCAGCCAATGTCCCTTCCACAAACATTAAGAAGTGGTGTCAGATGTGGGAAGAAATGCAAACTTTTATTGAAACAATCCACCCAGAGAAAGCTGTACTAGGCCGTTGCATTAATCTTTTCAATGACAATGTGATGCCTCACTACAGACAAATGTTGCTAAGAAGGGAAAAACAATCATCAATGGACCGCTTTGTTGTGAGAAAATCGAGCAGTGAGCCACAACCAGGACCTAGTGGTATGCAGGCAAAATGTGCCAGAGAATGCACTCCAGAGAGGTCCTCACTGCATGATGTTATAATGGAAGGGGAATTCCCTTCCAAACAGTAACACATCTCCTCCTCCCCCCTCCTCATTATCTTCAATATGCCAACAGCAGTCATCAGCAAGGGTAAGTAATAACTTGAACATACTTTGGTAGTGTAGATTTAGATGAATTAGGTATAAAAATTTAGTTTGAAGTGAGGTTTTTGGGTAGTCAAGAACGGATTAAATAATTTCCCATTATTTTTTATGGGGAAATTAGCTTCGGTTTACGAGTTTTCGGATTACGAGCTGTCTGCAGGAACGGTTTAAACTTGTAAACCAAGGTACCCCTATATTGTTTTGTTATTTTTAGCTATCAAATACTTCTTCAAGTGTTTAGAGATTTGTTCACCCTGTTCCAGCCTTACTGACATTTTCCCCCTCAGTGTATGTTGTCTGTAACACCCTCTGACAATCCCCCCACCCTGCCTCAGTGAGTGGGGGGAGGGAACTGTTGGTCGTTTGTCCAGAAGGCCATAGAAATCCGAGGTATCATGCAAGAGAGTAATGGCCCCAGGGTATGAGTGCACAAGTTGAGGGCAGCCACTGAGGGGATCATCGCAGTAATGGGCAAATTAATTTTTAGTGAATTTTGACTTGAGATCATAACATTCTACGTTAAGTACATATATGCTATTATGTACAGTACAGTGGAACCTCGACTTACGAATGGCCCTACTTATGAATTTTTTGAGTTACGACCCCAATTTTGTTGGAAAAAACGACTCGACTTGCGACTTTGTTGATACACACAAGGGTCGACAGAGTGCGTGGTTCCTGGTGGCATAGGCTACCCTGCATCAGGTTGACGAAGCGGGCATTTTGGGCGTTATACAAGGGTGACTCTGCTTCAGACCACCTGCTTAGTGACAATCGCGCTTGAATTCTTTGTAAAGAATTTCATTGTTTTTCAGCGTTTTTGCTTTCTAACATGAAAGTATTTATATACCATGCCATGGGTTCCTAAACAATTAAGAAGTGATGTGCAGTATGTGAAGAAATGCAAAGTTTTGTTGAAACGACTCGCCCAAATCAAGCTACAGTAGGTCGTTGCCTTAAACTTCTCAATGACACTGTGATGACTCACTACAGAAATGTTAAAATATAGGGAAAAACAAGTCTCTATGAAAAGGTTCTTAGTGAGGAAAACCAAGCAGGGAGCCACAACCAGGTCCTAGTGGTATGTAGACAAAACGTAGGGGAGAGACAGTACCCGAGAGAAGTCATCACTGCCTGATAATATAATGGAAGGGGACTGCCCTTCCAAAAACTAACACCTCCCCTCATTGCCTTCCATATGCCAACAGGTTATCAATAAAGGTAAGCTATAACTATTACATACTACAGTACAAAATATTTGTATGTATTATGTATGAAATGTATTTAGAAGATAATGTTTGGAAGTGTAGAACGGATTAATTCAATTCACGTTATGTCTTATGGGAAAATTCGTTTTGAATTGCGAATTTTCAGCTTACAACCCATCTCTGGGAACAGATTAAATTTGAAAACCAACGTAACACTGTACCTTACACTTTCCCAAAAACAAAATTTTCGCTACTTCCAGCTACTTTAGTTCATCATGTATTCCTCTTACATTTCACTCAACCATATAAGCCAGTTTTTGTTTGTGGTGCCCAGGTATATTCCAAACCACAAAATCCATTCTGACCTGTATGAGGGTAATTCACAAAAATGTAACTCCAACTCAATCTACCCCACCCATTTACCACTGAGAATGTGGGGCTGGGGCTCATTATATTACAGTGGTTTGGGATGAGATTACCATGTCCCTTACATCAACCCTTCAAAATAACTTACCCAGCTTGACTGTGCCATTTTCAGTGAGAAGAATGTTGCCAGCCTTAACATCACGATGAATTTTTCCTAAAGAGTGTAAATACGAGAGACCTTGGAGGCAACCTTCACAAATGGAACTGATCTCTTCTTCTCGTAGAGGTTGTCTATGAACTTCAATGATGTCCGAAGCTGAGCCCAAGCAATATTCCATTACCAGCTGAAAAAAAATACATTAAATTTTCCATCCATAGACCCAAAATCCTCCATTTATAATTCAACAGTTTATTTAAAATGGTTAATAGGCCACTATCTAGCTAAAGATCATCAAGTAGTAGAAGATGGAAACTGGCAACTTGAGGAACACTGGGACAAGGGTAACATTAACAGACAAATTTTCTTAAAATTATTACCCACTATTGAAGTGGCAAATTGCCTTGTGCGTTTGCTTCTGATGTCCGAGCTGGCCAGCATGTTTGTGACTCCTTGCCAGGGCAGCCAACCATGTTACTGGTTTAGAAACGATTTAGAAATGATTTAGGTTTAAAAATGTTGTAAATTATATATATTGTATTATGTTTCCCGAAAAGAATACAGTGGAACCTCGGTTCTCGTATACCCCGTTCTCTTATTTTTCGGTACTCGCACTTTATTTCTCAAAAAAATTTGGCACTTCAGTTTACCAGTGTCTCCTACATAGATATGATTGCACTTGAATTCTTTGTGAAGAATTTCATTGTTTTTGTGCTTTTTTGGTTTCTGAACATAAAAGTTCTTATTATATATCATGCCATGGGTTCCAAGAACGTCAGTAGTAATGTTCAATCTAAGAAAATAGTTGTGAGGATGACGATAGAGGAAAACAAGAGAGCATTCATAGTGAGACAATGTGATGTCTCGCTACAGACAAGTGTTAAAACATAGGGAAAAATAAGTGTCTACAGACAGATTCTTAGTAAAACAAGCAAGCAGTGAGCCACAACCAGGTCCTAGTGGTATGCCTGCAAAATGTAAGAGAGAGAGTACCCCCATAAATGATATCACTGTTATAATGGAAAGGGACTACCCTTCCAAACACTAACACCTCTCCTCCTCCCCACCCTTCCTCACTGTCTTCAATATGCCAACAAGTCCTTAATAAAGGTAAGGTACCTAAGAGTATTATTCTGTATAAAATGTATTTTTAGTTAACATATTTGAGGGGGGGGGTGAGACTGATTAATTCAATTTACATTATTTCTTATGAGAAAATTTGTTTCGGTTTTCGTATTTTTCAGTTTTCATACTGTCTTTGGGAACAGATTAACTACGAAAACTGAGGTACCCCTGTATATGGTTATGTTCCAGTAGAGTATATATATTTATTACTAAAGGAATTTATGTTTTATATTTATCTTTAACCCTTTAACTGCGTTGCCTCCAAATATGACACCCCCGTGGTGCGCAGGAAATAAATTCTCTGGAAAAAATTCTTTTTTCTTTTTAAAGTGTCAAAAACCCTTCCCTCAGTATGGGTATGTAAAAAAAAAGTCGTAATTGTACTTACTTTGGCTGCTATGGGGTCCGTAAGTTGGGGCGTGACGTCATGATTCCCCGTGCGCCCGTGCTGTAAGCTCCCGGGGCGGGTGGGGCGGTCGGGGCGGGGCGCGCGAGTTGCCGCGAATATATTTTCGTTCATTTTTTTCGCACAGTTCCAAATACATTTTATTTGTTTTTACGTACTAATCCTATGTATAGTGAACACGTACACTATATTATGGCAGTAAAACAACCGTACTGTCCGAAGACACTGTGTTACGTGCATGACACTTGTGTACACATATGCTGCACATATTTACTATGTATCATGCTAATTTATGTATACATATAATCTATTTACACACTACACACTGTCACACACTATATACATTCACCATCAACACACTCAGAACACCTCGAGTGAGAGCAGCCACACCCAGCCAGTCTCCCTCACTCCAACATCTTACTCGCCAACATTGCTCCTCCCACCATACTGTTATAGTTCTTATTACACATGTTTTATATACCTATCTACATGTTTTATTTACCAGAACTATGCAAGTAAGCCGGTATTGTGTCCAAACAGTACAGTGGCCACCATACACTGCATGAAAAATCACACAGCAGACAGCAGACGACGCTACGATTACGTCACCTCCCTCACCAAAATAGCTCCTCTCAACATTCTCCTGTTACTGTTCTTACACTATATATACCCATGTACATATGTGTTGCCCATAGCGAACCACTAAGCTATTATGGTGAGCAAAACAAGAGTGGCAGCCACACACACACAATGAGGCTACCTCAATTCTCGCCCTCCCTCCCTCACCAAACTTTCCTCCTTCCACAATACTACGCACAACGCTAATTATAACCACAATCCTGCTATTATCACAATCCTGGTCACTAATTCCTGTAAATGAATAATTGACCACACGTTTATTTTGAAAAGGAACCTAAGAAATCATTTGAAAATTCCTAGATGGACGAAATAATGCTGTGGTGCTGTGAACATCGTGAACAGCATTGAATCACTGATAATTGAACATTGTACCCAGTCATTATCACACTCAGGCTCTTCTATAACACTATCATGGCTAAATGATACAAGTTATATATATATTTTGACATTATTAGGCGATGCTGTGGTCACACGCTGAACAGCAGTGCTGTGCGCTCATGCTGCGAGCGCCAGCCTTGGTTGCTCACACACTACTGAGGCTCCCACACCCGGAATGTGGACCACGATTTTTTTTAAAGATGGCGTCTGTTTACAAGAGCCCTGAGGAAGCTGATGTGAACCCCATGTAGCCGCGGGAGATTTGAATGGAACGTGAAAAATACAAATACCCGGAGGCGCGTTGCGCAAACCAGACGCGAGCCTGCAGGCGCGTTGCGCAGTTAAAGGGTTAACACTATCGCACTCAGTTGCCTCCGCCCGTCACCACTCATTTTTCTCGAGTCATCTCGGGTCACGAGGTCTGTAGTCACTCATTAAAATATTTGTTAAAAAATTAAATTTTATCCGATCAATCTGGGAGTGGTTTCAAAATGAGCGATACCAAAATGAAAGACGTAACACGAAAATTGATGTCAGAACACTGGAAAGATATAAATAATTTTGTGGTGATGAGCATCCAAAAGTTAAAATATTTGTTAAAATTCCATTTATTGCTCTATTATTATGGGACTAGTTTTAAAATATGCGCCTTTATTTTGCAAACAATTTGATACTAAAATGAAACACGTAACACAAAAATTTTTGGTATTAAACTGAACAAATATACAGTACAGGTATACATGAGTCTGCAGGTGTGCCAATTGGTGCTCGTTCACAGGTAACTTGACTGATTTTAGGCTTTGCTGTGGGGAGTCACTCTGGGCTTTAGACCTAATATGCGTATACCCCTGTAGAGAATTCTATTGCGAACACAATGATACCAAAAAGAACGACGTAGCACGAGAAATAAGTTGACAAAACTGAAACGAGTATAAACATTTTACTGATTTTGCACGCTCACGGATAACTTTGCCGACTTTAGGCTTTGCTGTGGGGAGTCACAGTGGGCTTTTGGACCTTATGTGCATGTACCCCTGCAGGGAATTCTACTGCGAACACAATGATACCAAAACAAATGACATAGCACAAGAATTAAGGTGAGAAAACTGAAACGAGTATACACTTTTCGGTGTTGCTGCACGCTCGCCCTCACTGAACGGCGCATGACGTTATTTCTGTGGCGCGCACGAATGGCGCGCGATGGTATTAAGAATAAGAAGAAATGGGATTCATTCATTTTCCCATGCACTCTGCACCAGACATACATGGGCAATAAATCTGTGCAGCCAGTCTCAAATCCAAGAGGAGAATTCACCAAATTCAATTTCTATAACATATGGATTAACTGGGAACAAATAAACTTAACCTTTACAGAAATAAGCTGGGAAGACAGCTAGATAATGCAAACTTAAACCAGTGCCTTGAGAAAATAGGTGCAGTACCACTAGAAATATGTGCAAGTCACATACCACTAGAAATATGTGCAAGTCACATACCACTAAAGAGAAAGAAAAAGATGCAAATTGGACCGAGAACGGCATTCCCCTCTATTGGCAAAGAAAAACTGAAGAATATCTTAAACACATAACTCTATCCCAAGAACAACTATGTACAGAAATATGTAGAGAAATAAGCTATCGCTATGTAGAGAAATAGAAAAGATTGAACTACAGTTGCAAAAATCATATGAAACACAAAAGAGAAACAGAGCGCAAAAGGCCATGAGCAAAATGAGAGAGGAATCCGAAATACTCTCTCTCCTATGCAAAATCTAGAACAAAAACTACATCCTGCATTGAACCCTTGCACAAGAGTGATGGAACCTTCACAGATGACAGCAAAGATATGAGTAAAATACTGAGGTTACAATTCGATTCTGTTTTCAGTGAACCTCTTAACACTATCGCGTGCTGGGCACGCGATAGTGCCCATGACCGGCTGCTATTGGAGCCGGGCATTTAGATGGTGTTCCTGGACCTCCGGGACACATATTGGCACGCCCTGATTCATCCAGTGTTCAGGGACTTGCTTGGTTTTGTCGTGGTGTGGCAAGCTTACTGCTTTTGTTGCCTTCCATTCAGTTTGATGCTGGCTCCTCGCGTTTTTACATTCCTTACCCAGGTGGTGGTGACCCGTTTGCTTCTGTTAGGGGTTCGGGTTCTGGCTTAACTCGACGACTGGCTGGTTTGGGCTTCCAGTCGGTCCCGCATGTCTGCTCGCCAGGTATTTGGTTCTTTCCCAGCTTGCCGCGTTTGGGTTCTTGGTGAACTGGAGGAAGTCCCATTCGGTTTCCTCTCAGATTCGGACTTGGCTGGTTCTTGTATAGGACTCCCTCCAGTGGCATTGCTGTGGCTGGAGTCCCGCCTTCAGCTGGGGGGGGGGGGACCAGGTCACTCGTCGGTTGTTCGAGCAGCTGTGTAGGAGTCTGAACTTCGCCGTGCTGGTCTTCCCATCGGCTCGAATCTGGGTTTGGCAGTTGTTCTAGTTCCTTCGGGGATCTCCCTTCCACAGCTCTCACGATAGCTGGGTTCGGACCCCGAGGTCTTGTGTCAGCGGCTTCCTCCTCTTCAGGATTTTCGGGATTCAGTACCCGAATCTACCCAATTGGCATCTACCTGAGCCCTCGCTCGATAAGTTCACAGATGCATCTTCTCTCGGCTGGGGTTTTGTGGTCAGTGTTCACCAGTCCGGCTAGGGGGCTGGGATTCGTCCTTCCGTCGGGTTCACAGCACAGTGCGAGAGTTCGCAGCTCTGTGTTTTTGCTTCGGAGGGCTCGTGTCGCTCGTGGAGCGACGATTCGGCTCCATTCGGTCTGCTCCGCTTTGGTTCATTGCCTGAACTGAGGGGGTTTGATGCAGTCTTCGGCTCTTTGGGGCTGGTCGCTTCAAGTGACCAGGCACGCAAGAGTGACTGTTGAGTCTGCTGAGTTTTTGGGGTTTGGCTCTCCTGGCAGTTCATATCCAGGGGGTTTCCAATGTCCTGGTGGACGGCCCTGTCCCGTTTCATTCTTCTTCTGTCCACGGAATGGACGGTCGATGCCGACTCTTTTCTTTGGCTATGCTGGACGTTCGGGCTCTCGGAGGTGTCCTCTGCAGTGTTGTGGCCAGGTGTCCTCAAGAGTAACGGTACTCTTGAGGACACCATGGGAGCCGGTCGGCCGAGCGGACAGCACGCTGGACTTGTGATCCTGTGGTCCCGGGTTCGATCCCGGGCGCCGGCGAGAAACAATGGGCAGAGTTTCTTTCACCCTACGCCCCTGTTACCTAGCAGTAAAATAGGTACCTGGGTGTTAGTCAGCTGTCAGGGGCTGCTTCCTAGGGGTGGTGGCCTGGTCGAGGACCGGGCCGCGGGGACACTAAAGCCCCAAAATCATCTCAAGATAACCTGGCCACGACACTGCAGAGGACACCATGAAGGCAAACCCTGCTTGGAAGGTGAGGCCAAAGAAGACGGACACCCTGGTTCGTATTAGCTAACAAACTGGAGTGGCTGGGTCGCCGTCGTGGGGGGTTCGTGGACGAGCGATACGGCGATGGAGTGTGATGTTTGCTTGTTTCCTTGGGATTGGAGGGAGTTCTGCCTCTCTGTTCGGCTTTTGTTTGCAATTTTCTTACCATGTGGTGTGTGTTTTGTTATGCCTAACTTTCTGGATGCCTAACCCCAGTCGATGGCATATAAGGAAAACCCAAACCACAGGGGAGTTTTTCCAGGGCCATTGCTACCTGCGCATATCTGAGGGGACCAGATTTTGGCTCATGGTCCCCGATTAGCTGATCTCCATAGACTAATGCCCCCAGTCTAATGATTCGTTTATTAGCCTGATAGGTCCAGGGAACCGAAGGGGCTCCCCACAGAAAATACACATGTAATGCGATATACAAAAAAATGGTACAATACACAAGCAAAATGGCCCACGCTGGACAATATCCCAAGGATTGTGGCTCCACTCATCTGAAAATTGGGACTTGAAATGCTGAGATGTGAACAAAGGAGCACCAGGATTAAGACTGACCTGGTTATGTGGCCTGCAGCTGTGGGCAGCCACCTGGTGGTGGTCAGTTACAACTAGAAAATGAACAAGTTCCCTGCTGGGTTGCCCATTTTCTTTTCTTTTTACCCTATATCATTTTTATTTATTTACAGTATTTTCCTATTTTTGTTTTCCTGGGATTTTATTTTTTACTTTACCTTGCTGTTGTCTGTTTCGGCTTGCCCTACCTTCTTGGTGGCATTTTCCTTTGGTGAGTGATCTTTACTCCTCTGTGCCTTGTTCCTCAGTGTCCTTGTTCTTGATCAGATTTTGGTTTCTGGTGGGTTTTACAAAACTCCCAAGAGCCTGATGCAATTTGAATTGGGTGGAGCTCTCCAGAATGTAGCAACAGTGAGCCACTGAGACCCATCCCAGAAAAGCAGTTTGAAAAACATAGCAATAATAGCAATGGGACTAATGCAGTCACATAAGGGAAAACTATAGTTAATACTGTACCATATGAGTATGTGAAGAGGAATGGGATGGTTTAATGGAAAATGTTAGCAGCGTTTGAAGGAATCAACAAGAGATTCCAGATCTATAAAATGAAACAATTTCATTTTATAGATCTGGAATAAAAATGTCGAGACAGAGTATAGGAGAGAACAGATGGCCGTGGACATCTTCAAGAGAAAACTGGACTGTTTCCTAAGAGAAGTCCCGGATCAGCCGGGCTGTGGTGGGTATGTGGCTCTGCGGGCCGCTCCAAGCAACAGCCTGGTGGATCAAACTCTCACAAGTCGAGCCTGGCCTCGGGCCGGGCTTGGGGAGTAGAAGAACTCCCAGAACCCCATCAACCAGGTATCAACCAGGTATCAAGAAGCAACATTACAGTACAGTAATCACTGAAGAGGTATTAAAACAAAAAAACCAGCGTTGAATGTAATGAAACGCCATTTTCTGGGTGAGTCCCGGAGGCTCCCCGGAGCTATCCCAGGCTGATATGCTAATGTCAGACTTTGGCATCAGTCAGGTGTATGGAGTTCTTAGGCCTACCGGGAACCACGGCCAGAACCGGGCCCCCTCAGAATGGCAAGGGGAGCAATGGCCTATAGAAGCCCCCGTGTGGTTGGAAGCATTCTATGTCTGCCATCAACCGGGACAGGCACCCAGAAAGGTAAGCGCCCCAAAACAAACCCCTATTCTGGTAAAAATTGCTACCAAAAGCCGAACTAGTGGATAGAACTCCCCAACAGAAAAACGAGCAAACTAGTGTGACGTCACACGCTGCCGCGCCGCTGTCTGCGCAGCTCCCCCCTTCCCCGGGAGGGGAAAGGGGGAGCCCCAGACCCTCCGCGCCGGCTACCCACACCTCAGTTCTTGAGACTGGATGTCAAAAACGCGAAAAAAACGCCGACCGGAGGGAGGGAGGGATGCCGGGGAGCCTCCGGGACTCGCCCAGAAAATGGCGTTTCATTACATTCAACGCTGGTTTTCTGGGGGGAGCCCCGTCGGCTCCCTGGAGCTAACTACCCACAGACGGAAAAAAGAGGGACTTACCCGGGAGGCGGTCGTCGCTCACTCCTCAACTCGAAGCCGAGACAACAGGCTGCAACCGCCGACCCAAAGCAACACAGGCCCGCCGGGGCCCAGGGACATTGACAAGGTAACGAGCAGCCAGGACCCTGTTCGACCGCCAAAATCCCCGCGCCCGAATATCAGACCAAGACATATTCCCAAAGACGGCAGCAAGAGCCGCGAACTTCCGAACGTCATGGGCACGGGGGATAGACCGCAGAGTGGCTGGACTTAACACTTTCGCATGCCAAGGACTCTCCCGCGAGACCTATTTCGACTACCCGCTCATGCACACAGGACTCAAATTTATGTCTTCGTAAAAAATATTTGTATAAAATTCAATTTTTATCCGATTTACTTCTGGTTCGTTTCAAACTGAGCGCCATGAAGTTCTCTTTCTCACCGCTAGGGCGCATGGCGCGTCGGCCTACCCGGTTACGTGACAGGCCCATTGTTTTCTCGTCACGTGTCGTGAGTCGATCACGCTTCCCTCGCGCGCCAAACTCGAACGGTTTTCTGCATTTATACCCGTTTCCGTGTGTTTTATACCCAATACATTCATCAACAATGGATCCAGGTCAAGGCCCAAGCCGTTCTAAGCCCAAGGAAGTGTCCAAGTCCTTGAAAGAGGACAGAATAACTATGATTTATGAAAAGTTCAAGGGAATGAAACTCACACCCACGAAAATTCCTGAAGTTGTGGCAGCTTTATCAGAAGCTGAGTATGATGCAGGTGATGTTGAAGGACTTGAAGATGATTTGGATGACTACAACGATTATAGTGGCATCCAAAGAGCGAATGATACAGCAACGAGTGATGAGGAGACCGAGCACCTCACAGAGGAGGATGAGACACCTCTACTCCCTCCTCCTCCTCCATCTAGGCGCACACGTTGCGCATGTAAACCACCTAGAAAACTAACTACCAGAAATGTTTCTCGACGTAGGATTACACGACCAACTGTGCCAAGTGATTCTACCAGTGATGAAAGCATGGAAATTGAAAGTGATGACGAAAGTGAGGAAGATTCACAAAGCCGTACACGTACAGGATGTACTTGCAAGGGTGGGGACAGTGTTGGCTGGAGTCGTGACAATACTCCCCCAATTGTTGAAGATTTTATTGGAAATCCTGGCCTGAAAATTCCCACACCTACTAGTGCATTAGGATTTATCCAATTATTCATTACCCGAGCCCTGCTTCAATTCTTGACAACAGAAACTAATTTGTACGCGTCGCAGATTTTCCGGATGGCTAATGAAAATGTCTGATATTTGGAAACCAGTGAGGGTGAAAGAAATGGCGCGATACTTGGGACTATGCATATTGATGGGCATAAACAGGCTGCCAGCTATGAGGATGTATTGGCAAACAGGAAAACCATGGCATGTTCGTTTCTTCAACTTGTTTATGACGTCAAAACGTTTCCAGCATATAAGCCAGTTTTTCCATACATTCAATAATAATGCAGTGCCCGTGAACAATACTGATAAGTTGATAAAAGTGAGATCGGTGATGGACTATTTGAAAGAGAGGTTTGCAGAAGTTTACATTCCCAAGAAAGAGTTGTGCTTGGATGAAGGTACAATGGCATGGCGCGGCCGACTATCGTTCAAAGTTTACAATCCAAACAAACCAGACAAGTATGGTGTGAAACTATATATGCTTGCTGAATCAGTATCTGGGTACTTATATGACTTTGACGTATACTCAGGTATTGGTAAGACGATACTGGAAACAGTAACGGGGTTGATTCAGCCTTTAGTGAACCAGGGTTACCATTTGTACATGGATAATTACTACAACTCGGTAAACCTAACAGAAAAATTGAGAGAACTTGGGGTGTACACATGTGGCACAATTAGACTGCTACGCGGCGCCCCAAAGGAATTGCAAACTATAGCCAAGGCTAAATTTCCACTGGATACCACCATATACCGCCGCAAAGATAACACCTTCATTCTACTGTGGAAAGACAAGCGAGTGGTCTCAATCATTACAAACATCCACAATGCTGACACTCAGCAATGTCAGCGAAGGAAACGATTGCGCAATCGCGACGGAACAACTCGACTGCAACAGGTACCAGTGAACAAGCCTACTGCAATTTGTGAATACAATAAGTTCATGAAAGGTGTGGACCACTTCGATCAAATGGTGAAGTATTACCATTTTACCAGGAAAACTCACAAGTGGACCAAAAAGATCACGTTTTATTTTCTGCAAATGGCATTGCATAATGCCTTTGTTTTGTACAAATACTATACAACTGATCGAAAAAAGCTAACATTGCTACAATTCCACGAGGTGGCAATTTGGGCCCTATTGCACTGGGACACGGAAGATTGGCCTGAAATAGCAACAGTATCTCATCACTTGCAGCACGCTCCAGACATAAATGATGACACAGGTCCTGCCTATGCTCACGCCGTGCAAACTCCTGGACCATCTGGTGTGAGGCGGCCTTTATTTACTTCAACACCTCAAGCTGACGCAGGAACGGACTCAGAACCCGAGATGTCTGGCACACTGCCATTTGACGAGTCGGTCTTGTCAGATGACTGACTCAAATGCTCAACCAACACCGAGAAGACGTGGCCCTATTGTTGATTCTGAACATCGCATGAACTACAAACTGAAACATGAACTTTACAAACTGCCAAAACGTCTCAAGTGTCATGTCTGTGCACGGTCCGGTAAAAGGAAGGACACCAACATAGGATGCAAGACCTGTAACGTTGCACTCTGTGTTATTCCCTGCTACACCAGTTACCACCGGAAAAGGGTGTATTGGGTGATGAAGAAGTAACCACCGCAACAGCTTCACTCCACCTACAAAACATCTGTTGAGCAACTTCAGGAATGTTGACCTGAAGAAGGTGGAGTGAAGAAAAAATGCTCAACTTACTGTTCCACAACCAGTTTTTCTTGGTAAGTACACCTATTTGTCCAATTTCTTGTAGTATAAGTTATTGGGAGTATTTTGATACCAGAATGAACACTGATCCCATAAACTGCCGTAAGTAGACTCGAAACTTCATAGATTTTTTT
>WNGS01164858.1:7765163-7780218 GCA_020271785.1 Procambarus virginalis | reverse complement strand
AGTGGTAGACGGTTGAACAAGTTAGGGGAGAAGGTGGTGGAGGCCAAGACCGTCAGTAGTTTCAAAGCGTTATATGACAAAGAGTGCTGGGAAGACGGGACACCACGAGCGTAGCTCTCATCCTGTAACTACACTTAGGTAATTACACTTAGGTAATAATTACTTGGAACTGTGTATGGGGTCAGCCCTGGTATGGGCTGCCTACTGTGCCTCGTCGCTGCCTAATGTGTTCCATCTGTTAACTGTGACACTGCAAACGTTCCTTTTAACATGCCTGTTGCTTGGTTGGGTACTCGGTTTCCACCTGCGTCCCCTTGTTTGTGTGCCACCGGTGTTACAGTTTATCTTTATCTACCTGTCACTTTCTCTGGGATTGTGGTGACGTTTTGCTGCGGTTTTGATACTGCGGCTGCGTGTGGGAATATGGTTGTGGCGTTTTGTTCGGCACTTCCGTGCTCCTTCTGGCGCCTTCCTTGTTGGGGTTTTTTTGTTCCCTTGATTTTCTGGGGCCCTCCTTCCTTGCCAGACTTGCTGTGATGGGCTTGGTTTCCATGTTCCTTGGATTCTCTGTCCTAACCTCGTTGTCCTCGCCTAGTTGAGCTGGCTGGGGTTGAGCTTTGGCTCTTCGTCTCGCCCCTCGCCTATCATTCGCTTCTGTTCAACTTCTGGAGCCTACTGGGCTCTTATCTGCACTGGATGCTGGGTGTGGGGTTGGCCTCCGCCACTGCCCTTCCTCATGCATTCCTCTTGTCTTTCTGCTTCACTCTTGTCCCTGGCCGCTGGTGCTGGGGCATTTCTGCTGGTCTTTTTATCATTTCCTCCTTCACACTGTTGTGTGTTTTGTTTGTGCCTTTTGGCCTTCTTGCCTGGCTTGCCCTGCCAGTTGTTTTTTTCTGGGTCTTACGATGTACCTTCCCTGGTGTCTCACGTCTGATCACGTCTCCGTGGTTTCTGATCCCCTGGCGAGCTTGCTCGCGTTGGGGAGTTTTGTGTTCGGCAGACGTTCCATCATCTTCTTGCCGACTTGGGCGTCCGGCTCTGCTTCCTTGGTGGTCGCACCCGAGATCTTCCTGCAGCTCCACCTCTTCCTGGGCTCGGATGACCCTTGGGAGGGCTGATTACGTTCTGCCTCGGGTATCTCGTGTCCGTTGGTGGTAAAGTGGCTTTATTGTTGGTGTCCCACCTGTGTGCTTCTTGGCAGCAGTTTGAAGTGTTTTGGTGGTCCTTCCTTTTCCTTCTGTCCCTTCTTCGGTGGCTGCGTTTGTTGGAGTTGGCTTGGTTTTTCTGCTGGGGGTTGGGGGCCATTGACTTGGCGCATACTGTCGCCTCGTCTTATGCGGCGCTGGCAGAGCCGCTTTGGCTTGCTTTTGGGCTTTCATCTGCGCCGTTTGTAAGTTGTTTCATGCTTGTTTCACCTCTAGCCTGTTCTTATACCACTTGAGCCGCCCTGGTCATTGGACGGAGTGCACTCTTTCTTTCTTCACCTCGTTTTCTTGGGGCCCCTTCAGTTCCGGTTTGTTTTTTGATGGCTCTTTTCCAGTTGGCATTGGCCTCTGGGGGTCGGGTAGGTGAGCTTAATGCTCTCCTCCTGCGCAGGGGTTTTCTGCTCCTTCGATCGGGGTGATCCGTTTGGTCGTCTGCTGCCTTCTCCTTCTTTTATGGCGAAGAATGAGACTGCTGCTTTCCGGAGGGGTCCTTGGGTTGTTGATGCTTGGTTGGTTGGGCCGGGTATGCATTTTGTTTTTGTCCTGTTGCGGCTCTCCGCCGTTATTGGCACGCCACGGCTTCTGGGTCCGTGGACGCACTTTGGGTTGCTCCGGTTCCTTTCTTCCCTGTTCGAGGGTGCGGGTCTCCCAGGTCGTGCGCGGGGTTCTTAATTAAGGCCAGCCTGTGGTCTATCTCCATGCCCATGATGTCCGCAAGTTCGCGGCTCTTGCCACCGTCTTTGGTACTGTGTCCTGGGAGGACATTCGGGCACGGGGAAATTTGGCAGTCGAGTAGGGTCCTTGGCTGCTCGTTACCTTGTACACGTTCCTGGGCCCAGTCGGGCCTGTGTCACTTTGGGTCGGCGGATGCAGCCTGTTGTCTCAACTTCAGGTTCAGTAGCGTGCGGCGACCGCCTCCCGGGTCTGTCCCTATTCTTTTCCTCTGTGGGTAGTTAGCTCCGGGGAGCCGTAGGGGCTCCCCCCAGAAAACCAGCGTTGAATGTAATGAAACCCCATTTTCTGGGTGAGTCCCAGAGGCTCCCCAGATTCCCTCCCTCCCTCCGGTCGGCGTTTTTTTTGCGTGTTTTGACATCCAGCCTCAGAACTGGGGTGTAGATCGCCGGCATGGTAGATCTAAGGCTACCCCTTCCCCCTCCCGGGGAGGGGGAGCTGTGCAGACAGCGGCGCGTTGATGGGTGACGTCATACTAGTTTGCTCGTTTTTGTTTGGGGAGTTCTATCCACTCTTTTTGGTTGCAATTTTCACCAGAATAGGGGTTTGTTTTGGGACACCTACCTTTCTGGGTGCATAACCCGGTCGATGGCAGACATAGAATGCTTCCAACCACACGGGGGTTTCTATAGGCCATTGCTCCCTTTGCCTCTCTAGAGGCGGCCAGGTTCTGGCTCGTGGTCCCCGGTAGGCCCATAAGAACTCCGTACACATGACTGATGCCAAAGTCTGATATTAGCATATCAGCCTGGTAAGCTCCGTGGAGCCTCCGGGACTCGCCCAAAAAATGGCGTTTCATTACATTCAACGCTGTTTTTTTTTTTTAGTTTGTCTTTTACCCAAAGCATTTCTCAGAGGGATTTTGGATGTTTTGTTGAAAGGTGTGAGGGTTTCTCATCCGTTCTTATGGAACATGCTAGAAAACTGCGAAAAAGGGGCTTCTTGTGTCGTCATGGAGGAACTGTGTTTGAAAAACATATTCTCATTCTTACTGTTTATACAAAAATATTGCATCCT
Source organism: Procambarus virginalis (assembly GCA_020271785.1). NCBI lineage: Eukaryota > Metazoa > Arthropoda > Malacostraca > Decapoda > Cambaridae > Procambarus > Procambarus virginalis. The sequence goes on along the minus strand of WNGS01164858.1, from coordinate 7,777,264 downwards.
AATGGTCCAGAATTCAGCTTGGATGAAAATTCACACACTTCTCATTGGTATTAGACATTGCACGGATCATATACAAGATGCCCAACTAAGATTGGAAAGCCTGCTCAGAATCCAAGTAATTATGTTAAATAATGTTTAAGACTTGTACCTTAAATATATTACTCATTCTTCTCACTTCCCTGAAAAGGGGTTAACATAGGGAAAAAAAGATAATATGGATATCATGCTAAAGACATATTAACCATGTTGGTTTTAAATACTAGTAAATCATTGAGCAAAAATAGCTTAATTATATACTATGTTTGGAAAGGTTGCTAGTCTGGTCTGCTCCAGTTTTTTCACTTCCACTTTACCTATTCAGCATTACGTCCATGGTACAGCCATTCATTATTTTTTTTTTGGTACCTTGTCTTTATCTTCTACATTTTCATGTTTTTTCTTTTATATCTTCACATATTCCCACATATGTTCCTTTCCAGTTCAACCAAGTGGTGACTGCTTCACTATTTTTACGTCAATTTATTATGTAGTATTCTTAAACAAATGATTCAGGTGCTCCTTTAAGACTTTTTTTTTTAATATATAATTAAAGTAATTTGCACCATCTGGTGTTATAGTGTACACATGGCCACATTTGCACTGTCTGATGTTATAGTGTACACGTGGCCACACTTGCACCATCTGGTGTTATAGTGTACACATGGCCACACTTGCACCATCCGGTGTTATAGTGTACACATGGCCACACTTGCACCATCTGGTGTTATAGTGTACATGTGGCCACATTTGCACTGTCTGATGTTATAGTGTACACGTGGCCACACTTGCACCATCCGGTGTTATAGTGTACACATGGCCACACTTGCACCATCTGGTGTTATAGTGTACATGTGGCCACATTTGCACTGTCTGATGTTATAGTGTACACGTGGCCACACTTGCACCATCTGGTGTTATAGTGTACACATGGCCACACTTGCACCATCCGGTGTTATAGTGTACACATGGCCACACTTGCACCATCTGGTGTTATAGTGTACATGTGGCCACATTTGCACTGTCTGATGTTATAGTGTACACGTGGCCACACTTGCACCATCTGGTGTTATAGTGTACACGTGGCCACATTTGCACCATCTGGTGTTATAGTGTACACGTGGCCACATTTGCACCATCTGATGTTATAGTGTACACGTGGCCACATTTGCACCATCTGATGTTATAGTGTACACGTGGCCACATTTGCACCATCTGATGTTATAGTGTACACGTGGCCACATTTGCACCATCTGATGTTATAGTGTACACGTGGCCACATTTGCACCATCTGGTGTTATAGTGTACACATGGCCACATTTGCACCATCTGATGTTATAGTGTACATGTGGCCACATTTGCACCATCTGATGTTATAGTGTACACGTGGCCACATTTGCACCGTCTGATGTTATAGTGTACACGTGGCCACATTTGCACTGTCTGATGTTATAGTGTACACGTGGCCACATTTGCACCATCTGGTGTTATAGTGTACACGTGGCCACATTTGCACTCTGATGTTATAGTGTACACGTGGCCACATTTGCACCATCTGGTGTTCTAGTGTACACGTGGCCACATTTGCACCGTCTGATGTTATAGTGTACATGTGGCCACATTTGCACCATCTGATGTTATAGTGTACACGTGGCCACATTTGCACCATCTGGTGTTATAGTGTACACGTGGCCATATTTGCACTGTCTGATGTTATAGTGTACACGTGGCCACATTTGCACTGTCTGATGTTATAGTGTAAATGTGGCCACACTTGTACCATCTGATATTATAGTGTACATGTGGCCACATTTGCACTGTCTGCTGTTAAAGTGTACATGTGGCCACAGTTACCAGACTGAAGATACAAGATAACAAATGCTTGCACTGAAAATTACAAAATTAATTTGATCTGAAGTATAGGGGTAATATTATACATGTGTTGGAAAAAGATGTGCAAATAACAAGACGACATCAGTAACGATGATGATTTTTATAGGGATAATGATGAGTCAACACCAGAATGTGGAGTTTTCAACTTTAACATGAGTGCACTCACTACTTTGTTAAGAAAACAAGCTGAAAGCAATCCTTCTGCATCATACTTCAATGTTGATATGATCAAATACCAGGTAAGTGTTTTTATTAATGTAAAATATGTTATTTTATATATATATATATATATATATATATATATATATATATATATATATATATATATATATATATATATATATATATATATATATATATATTTTGTGACGGTAAAAAATAGGTGTTATTGCAGTGTTCCCTAGGCAGATGGAATGCCTGTCACAAAATATTTACAAAAAAGTAAACTGCGAAAGATGTATTCACAGTGAGGTAAACTGTAGGATAAAGCAGAGGGAAAAAACATTTAAAAATACTTTACTCTAAAAGTAAATTAAACAAATTACAAAAAATATCCAGGCTTGGCTTTAATACAAAATGTTCAAAACAAACAAGATGAATAATCAAATTTATGCTACGTTAAGATGCAAAATAAAATATGGTGCGGAATACCATGAGCTAGTCTGACTAAATCCGCTACCACACCGAGATGTGTTAACAGGTCTATTCAGTTGAGCACTCAGGAGTAATCTGAATCTTAGAGAGCTTGGTAGCCCTATTTATACAGAATATCAGCCAGCCAGAGGGCACTGATGTCTTCTTTAAACTATGAACCGGCTCCTTTAACTGCTTGTTTGGGAGGGCGTGGACTCCCAAGGACCCAGGTGTGAGGTTGGGTGACAGGCAGTGGGGTAGGGAGGAGACTGGTAGACTGTCTAGACGTCTGGAAGTAATTGTTGTTGTTCTTGGCTGCAGTTCTTGATTACATAGACGTGAATGAGTAGAATAGGTGATAATGGAGTAGGCCGAATCTCTTTCCAGAGATTTTACCGTGACAGCTCTCCCTCGAAGCCTGCTCCTATTGCCTACTCGACTGCAGCGGAGTGTAGAATAGTAGGAGTGGATGAGTCCACCTTGTGGACTCTGAAAAGTGCGTCGGCAACGACGTTGTCCGAGCCCTTGATGAAGTAGATGGTAAGGTTAAAGTTCTGCAGATGCAGTGCCCAGCGTAGCAGACGTTGGTTGGAGAACTGGGTCTGTTGCAGAAATCGGAGAGGGTTGTGGTCGAATAGATGGTGAGGGACTGGTAACTTTGTAGATAAGGTTCATAGTGTTGGATGCTCAGGAGAATTGCCAGCAACACCTTCTCGATGGTGCTATAATTCCTTTGGTGAGGTTTCAACTTGTAGCTGTAGTAGCTGACAGGAAGAACCTCTTCACCACACTGTTGCATAAGAACACCTCCGATGCTAGTACTGCTGGTGTCGACATTGAGAACGAAGGGCTTCGTAACATCTGGCGAGGCGAGAATGCGATTAGTGCACAATTGAGACTTCAGTTGTTCGAAAGCAATCGCCTGTGAAGTTGTCCATCGCCTGTGAAGTGTCCAATGATATCGTTGTTTAGGGCTTGTCAGGTTAATGAGAGGTGTCGCTACTGTACTGAAATTTTTCACGAATCTACGATAGTACGACGCTAGACTTAGGAAGCGCATAAGCTGCTTCCTGGTGGTAGGTCGTGGGTAATGTTGAATGGCTTGTTGATGAACTGAGGGGGGCTAGGCTCTCACTGCCTATCACATGACCAAGGTAGCGTACTTTACCTTTGGATAATGTGGACTTGCCCAAGTTAATGGTGAGGCCGGCTTTCAGGAGCTTGTTGAAGAACCGCTGTAGCTGGAGCAGATGGTTGTCCCAGCTGGTGGTTGCCACAACAATGTCATCCAAGTAGGCGTAGGTGTTATCCAGGCCCTGGATGACTTATGTTGACAGTTCTCTGAAAGGTGGCAGGGGCATTACACAATCCAAAGGGAAGCCACTCATATCTAAACAGGCCAAAGGGAGTGGTGAAGGCAGATATTTCCTTAGCCTGCTCCGTTAGGCTGATCTGGTAACATCCTTTCAACAAGTCAATTTGTGAAAAATAAGTTGCATTACCGATAGCGTCAAGTATATCGGCGATTCGTGGCAAAGGGTAGGAATCCTTGATGGTGACGGCATTTAATTTGCGAAAGTCAGTAAAGTAAATAAACCTCGGTAAAAAAATCTGTAAACATCAGTAAACAGAGTAAATGAACATTGCCTGGTGGTACAGACAATGTGCACCTTTTAACCTTGCATATAGAGAGGGGGATGTTGACGAGTATATCCATTGTACTTCCGAACCTATAGGGGATTTCCAGGGCCTGAAAGTGCGAAGTTAAGCAGGACACCCAGACATTGGTAAGTGATACTGATTTTCTCCAGTAAGTCAACCTAGACTGGGTTTTATGGCTAGGAAATCCTACCTTGGTGTGCTGAAGTGCAGCATGTGGTGATGCTCCACCAGCCTATGGCATTCCAAACCGGGGAAGAAAGGGAGGGTGAAAACCACCACAAGCAAGATGGAGTCTGCAGGTATAGGAAGTAGCCAGCTGTGGTTTATTGTCTCGCTGACTTTCTGGGTTCCTTCTCTGATGGCAGCATAGATGAATAATTTACTATATAAATGTCACCACTCTCTGCACCTATGTGAGGGGACCAGGTTCTGGCTCTGGGTCTCCAGTAGGCCCGAGAACTCCGCAACTGATGGCACCTAGTAGATAACACACGCATCCGAGATGCATGTGTTATCTATCCTATCCTACAATGGGCTCCCTCCAGAATTTTTTTTTTTTTTGTGATGTAGGGTAAAAATGCAAGAGATGGACAAGAAGATTGGTTTTAATGTCATGAAATCATTGATTTTTTTAAATACATTATTATATTATAATAAGCAAATATATCAAGTTTATTCCTTGTCACATTATTTTTTGAACATATATTTTGAAATCCCTTGTGAAAATTGGTGAGTGTAAGTTATCTCTTCCTTTAAAGAAGTTAATTGTGATAGATATGATTTTTGGTTTAATTTAGTAAATAATAATTTATTACTTTAAACAGGTGAGCACCATGAATGGTGCTAATTCATCACCACTACAGTTAGTTTCATATTGGAAGTGTGAAGACAGCCACACTGACTTACGGATAGACTACAAGTACAACCCTCATGCCATTGCCTCGCCATCTCCCTTGTTAAATGTCAATGTATCAGTACCTATGGATGGTATTGTTAAAATATGCAGTCCAAACCCCCAGGCCAGTGGTAAGTTAAAGGTTATTTACAATTATTAATGGTTTTAATACAATACAAATATTTTAATTCAATAAGAACTAATTAAGAAATTAAGAAATTACAAATATTTGAGCAAATAGCTTTGGTTTCTATCCGTATCCGTGATTATTTGAAACAAAATATAATTTAAATTCTTTGTTTAGTCTCATTTTCTTAGGGAAGTCTGTAGGCATTCCTTACTCTTTACGCTGTAACATACGAGTGTGACCTTAATTATCCAGACCGATACACAGTTAAATATCCATTAAATATTTTTTCAGTATTTGTTATTTTGGTATTTTAAGACGTGAGTGGTAATAAACCAACATTGAATGTAATGAAATGCCTCTTTCTGGGTGGGCGGGCCTCTGTGGCACTCTGTAGCTATCTGCACAAATAGCTTCTGACATGGATGAAAAATTTTCTGACAGAAAAATGAGGGCAGTAATCAGAGGCAAAATATCAGACTGGGAAAATGTCACTAGTGGAGTAACACATAATTCTGACTTTACACCAGTAATGTTCATTGTCTACATAAATGTCCTACCAGAAGACCAAGAAAAGTAAATAAGTCAAGTGAGACACATTGAAAACTAATTCGACAAAGTTATTCCCATGCGGCAACTTGCCTCATTTTTACCAAAAAAACGCCACGTCTTCAGGCCACTACAGTTAAACTACAAGAGGTAGAAACTTTTTACTTGGATTTTTGTGCTTCCTGGGTTCTAATTAACAATACCAGAAGAATAAAATACTGCTTTTGGAACAATATAATTTCGGTGCACCACGAGAATATAATTTTAAAAGGTGCACAGTGCAGGGGTTAAGCCAGGGTGAATAGCTACTGATTGGGCACATTTGACAACTGGACAAATACCATGTTTTCCTGTAATTTAGTTGCTGTCACACAACCCACAATAGTTGGAAGCCGTCGTCATTATAACTGTTCTAAAAAAGAGCAGCCCAAATAAATTGCATTCAGTACTCATTTCCCTATTTATGAGTGAAATGTATTTAAAATACTGTACTATACTAAATAAAAACAGGTAACATTCAAGCTTTTTTCAAAAACAACTTTGCTCAGTTGTGGTGTTCAAATTGCAATTTTCAAAATTATTAATCCCTCTGAAATCTAATTACACAGCAGAAGGGGTCAAATTTCTTAATTCGGTTCAGTTGATCATCCAGAGGATTATACTTCTCATTGACTCTGGAATATATTAATATTTTTAGTCCTTTAATTTTGTTAAAATGTTGCTTGTCAATTCAAGTCTGATTTCTAATCCAATATATTTACACATTTTATATATATTTTCTTTTATTTTTGTCATCCTGAATGTGTTTTCTTGCCACCAGGTTAAAAGACCAGCAGCGAGCAGTATGGAAGCTAACCGAGCTCTCCCAGCACTCCTCTGATGCTGGTGTAGGGTCATTGCGGGCCAAGTTTGAAGTAGCTGCCGGTCCGTCTACTCCAGCTACTGTCTCCGCCCAGTTCAACTGTGAAGGAACCACTATCTCAGGCTTGGAATTTAGCCTTGTTGGCCCAGGGTACAGAGTTTCACTAATTAAGAAGAGGTTTGTTTCAGGTATGTATCACAACCAAGTGTGCTCTGTTTTGCCGATGATTAAGAAATTTGATTATACAGGTCTTTATATATATATAATATATATATATATATATATATATATATATATATATATATATATATATATATATATATATATATATATATATATATATAGGAGGGAGTACCACCACTATATATATATATATATATATATATATATATATATAATATATATATATATATATATATATATATGTGTGTGTGTGTGTATATCACGAAAATAAACACGTGATTAAAAATGTGACAATGTCAGACCACGGAGGAAAAATGAAACAGGAATTTCCTTAAGTACTTTCGTATATTAATACATCTTCAGAAGGAGTGAAGTCGTCCACTGGCCCAGGCCTCCGAGTCGCCGGATTACAGGGATGCGCCACCATCCCCAGCCACTCCTTCTGAAGATGTATTAATATACGAAAGTACTTAAGGAAATTCCTGTTTCATTTTTCCTCCGTGGTCTGACATTGTCATGTATGTATATATATATATATATATATATATATAAAATATATATATATATATATATATATATATATATATATATATATATATATTATATATATAATATATATATATATATATATATATATATGTCGTACCTAGTAGCCAGAACTCACTTTTTGGCCTACTATGCAAGGCCCGATTTGCCTAATAAGCCAAGTTTTCCTGAATTAATATATTTTCTCTATTTTTTTCTTATGAAATGATAAAGCTACCCATTTCATTATGTATAAGGTCAATTTTTTTTTATTGGAGTTAAAATTAACGTAGATATATGACCGAACCTAACCAACCTTACCTAACCTAACCTAACCTATCTTTATAGGTTAGGTAGCCGAAAAGTTAGGTTAGGTTAGGTTAGGTAGGTTAGGTAGTCGAAAAACAATTAATTCATGAAAACTTGGCTTATTAGGCAAATCAAGCCTTGCATAGTAGGCTGAGAAGTGCGTTCTGGCTACTAGGTACGACATATATATATATATATATATATATATATATATATATATATAAATATATATATATATATATATATATATATATAATATATATATATATATATATATATATATATATATATATATATATATATATATATATATATATATATATATATATATATGCGGAAAATCCACAGAGAAAAATGAAAGGAGGCAACGTTTCGACTCGTTAAAGCCTTTGTCAAACCAGACTGACAAGAGGAGAAGGGAAGGGGGAGGATATATAGGCCGACACCTGACCAACCCAACCCTAGGGAAAGAATTAACCAGAGACAGGTAAAGCTTAGCTTAGAAAGGTCAAAGAGGATTAAGCGGTCAGAGAAAAATGAGTGAGACTGAGGTGAATGGTATGCTTCCGTTTTTGGACATTATGATTCATAGTCACTAGAAAGTTTAAATTTAATGTGTATAGGAAACCTACCAACGTGGGGTCGTATGTTCATTTTTATTCGAATCATCATAGTAAAGTTAAACGGGCAGTATTTTCAGGAATGTTTCTACGAGCTTTGAGGGTATGCAGCCCTGAGTTTTTTGATGAAGAGATTGCTATAATATATGAAATCGGGAAGAGTTTACAATATCCTAAGAGGTTTTTGGATTTCTCGTTTGAACAAGCCAAGCGTACGTTTTATAATCACATCCCTAAGGCGAAACCAGAAATTATTAACTCATTGGTTGTACCTTATGCGAGTGGACTTGAAAAATTGTCTTTGATTTTTAAGACACTTAATATAAATTTGGTGTTCACTAATAGTACGATCAAATCCAATTTAATAAAAAACTCCCCTGATACAGCAGGTTGCGTGTATTCAATTCCCTGCAATGATTGTGATTCTGTGTACCTTGGACAAACAGGAAAGTCCTTACAATTGCGGTTGTCACAACATGCTTATAGTATTAGAACTGCCCAAACGTCTAATGCATTGTATCTACATACGAATTTATGCGATCACAATATTAACTGGAATGGTGCAAAAAGCATTACCAATTGTGGGGATTTCGTGGAACGGAATTTGATTGAGTCTGCTCTAATCAGTCAGTGTCCAAATCTTCTTAATGTTAGTACTGGAATGTACAAACTTGATCCATTTTTAAGTTATAATATTGCACAACAGTTTAAGAAAAAACTCTAATTGTTAGAGAGGCTTACAATGTCTCATTATAATTTTATATTTATATATTCATTTATTGCATGTTCATGAGGCTTTTCTTTAATCTTTCATCCTTTTTCTCTGACCGCTTAATCCTCTTTGACCATTCTAAGCTAAGCTTTACCTGTCTGTGGTTAATTCTTTCCCTAGGGTTGGGTTGGTCAGGTGTCGGCCTATATATCCTCCCCCTTCCCTTCTCCTCTTGTCAGTCTGGTTTGACAAAGGCTTTAACAAAGTCGAAACGTTACCTCCTTTAATTTTCTCTGTGGATTTTCCGCATATATATATATATATATATATATATATATATATATTATATATATATATATATATATATATATATATATATATATATATATATATATATATATATATAATATATATATATATATATATATATATATATATATATATATATATATATATATATATATATATATATATATATATATATATATATATACATAAAATATCATCAGACAAGGAGAAAGCCCGCCTCAGAGCAGTGCGTGCCCCCCATGCAGGAGACTTCCTCCTGGCAGTACCCATGTCAGCAATGGGCACGCACCTAGATCCAGAATCCCTTCTTGTAGCAGTGGCCCTCCGCCTTGGTGCCCCAATTCACACTGAATACAAGTGTATTTGCAACAGGTTGGAAGCAGACCAATACGGACTGCATGGGTTGCATTGTGGAAGCACAAAGGGCTGGCATGCAAGACACAACGAGGTCAATGACATCATCAAGAGAAGCCTCGTCTCAGCTAAGTGCCCAGCGGAGAGAGAACCTCGCATCCTAAGGGTCCAGAACCCGGATTTCCCCGCACTTCGCCCTGATGGCATCACCATATACTCATGGAAGGAGGGTAGACAGTTGGTGTGGGACTACACATGTGTATCCACCCTGGCTGACACCTATGTACACTTCGGAGCTGATCAAGCAGGTGGGGCGGCCAACCACAGGGAAACAGCAAAATCTCTCAAATACAGGCGACTGGCAGGCCAATACCTCTTTGTTCCCATAGCGTCTGAGACGCATGGCCCCTGGGGCAAGAGTGCCTTGGGATTTCTCAAGGAATTGGGTTCCAAGCTCATCGACGTCACCAGAGACCCAAGGGCTTGCAGTTTTTTGTTTCAGCGCCTCAGTGTGGCGATCCGGAGGGGAAATGCTTGCTGCGTCCTCGGTTCCTGTCCGGAAGCGGAGGAGCTTCAAGAGATACATAACCTTTAGGCATTTATCTTGTATGTTTTGTAACCTTTAAATACACAATAAAGCATAAAAAAAAGGAAGGGGGTGGTAGGAGAAAAGCACACAGAAACTGTAGTGGAGGGGACCTACATTCCCTCCAATGCGTTATGTGTGATTTCCTCCGAGGCTATGGGTCCCCTTCTTCCAGCCAGAGGTGGTACTCCCTTCTATTTTATTATTATATATATATATTTGTGACGGTGTTCCCCCCCTTCTAATTCTCCCACGCCTGCTGTAAGAGTCATGTCCACTATTCCCGAGCGTTCTCTACATTGCAGGCAACAATTGAACATATGTGGGAGAGAACAGTATTCTCGAAGAGCCGAGAAATTTGCGAAATGTAGTATTTTGTCCTGTGGGATAGGCCCTTTAGGGAGCCAATATGGCGCTGGCAAGTCTGTTCTCCCGCCAAAACTGTGTGACGTCAGTGGCGCCAGATTGGTCACCGTCAGCGACATGGCACTGGGAGCCAATGAAAACCAACTTTGGAAAAGTGACGTCACATAGGCATAGGGGGTCCGCCCGTGTTGGCGCCAGGCGCATCAGTCTTTCACGACACGTCCGAGAGGTAGGACGCGCGATCGGTCATCCTGTCAGAGTGACGGATTTACCGAACTCCGGTGGATTTAAGCGTCTCCAGTTGTTGGCACGCACTCTGTGAGGTCTTCCTGCAACCAGATGTGTGGCTCAGATAAGGAATTGACAAATATTGAGCAACAAGTGCTCAGGGACAGGTGCGTTGCAAGAAGTGGGCCGGGCATCGACGTGTGTCGTCGTTGGCAGTTCACCAGTATAAGAGACAGCTTAGTGGCCGGGCCACCCACCGTGAGTGAACCGGGTTGACAGCCTTGTCAACCAGGTTGAACGTGTGATCGACGATCCTGTCAAGTTTGACAGTAACCCCACCTTCGTGGAACCCTACGAGTCAACAGTTGGATGCAAGCACGTCGAGAAGTCTTCCCAAATACCTAGCGATATATCTAGACGACGAGGGAATTGACAGTGTTGTGAGCTTCAAGTGCTCTGAAGTCGGGTGCTGTGCGTGTGTCGTCCGGACGGCTGATAACTTCAGTGACTTCGTAGTGGTGAGAGGCAGTTACTCTGGGAGTACAGTGACAAGAACTAATTGGGAAACGTACGACGACCGCCGAGACGTAGGCTGGCTGCCGTAGTTGGGAGGAAAGTTGACGGCCAGGAGACCGACTTCAACCCAGCGACGTACTGTAGGGAAAGAAGCACGGACCTGCTGTGTACAGAAGCGGCGAGACGCGACATCCTAAGGCGTGGGCTTGTGTTTCTGGATGAACGAGGCGAGAGCCTGGACCAGGAGCTACAACCCAACTGTCATCCTAGGATAGGTGAAGTAGGTGTTTACAGTTCCCTCCCATTTCCCCTTTAGTTAGCTATATATATTCTTGTCAGGATATTTTATATGTCGTGAGCAAGTCTCACTTGAGTTAAGTCACAGAGTGCACAGTATGTGGTGAGGCTGCCCAGAGCGCTCACAGTATCAATTCATATATTATCTATGTGTGGGTGTGTGCAAGCACCAAGATTCATCAGAGAATTTACTGTGACTATTATTATTGATCTGTGATTATTATTATTATATATATTGGTAGTGAACCAGATATTGGTGTATTGATCTCTATAATCTATTGATATAAATGCCTGTGGATTGATCTCTATAATCTATTGATATAATGCCTGTGGATTGATCTCTATAATCTATCATATAAATGCCTGTGTGTTGATCTCCATAATCTATCGATATAAATGCCTGTGTGTTGATCTCTATGATCTATTGATTATATATATC
>WNGS01164858.1:7717102-7765137 GCA_020271785.1 Procambarus virginalis | reverse complement strand
ACAAACACTTCACGTATATGATATTATTCAGTACACAGTCATGTCATATATAAACCAATAATCAAACTTCAGGCACTTCTGGGGTGTGAGTTTCAGTTACTATATATATTAGTCAATTGACCACATATACTCACTAAATCAGTTGGTACATAGATTGTCTGCTACAACCTCTCTTCTCCCTGTCCATATCCTCTCTATTCATTTTAAGGGAATGCTGTTTTTTGCATACTGTTTGCTAATTGGTTGCGTAACTTTGTTCTTTTTCAAATTCTTACTTTCCCATTCGCATGACCCCTCATGTGGCTATCTTCAACTTTCCATACATTTTTTTCAGTGAAAGCAGTGGTGGTAGCATCACGTAAGTGAAAGTGGCAGATTTTTTTTTAATTATTCATATATGTTTTGATTACTTTAGAATCTTCAGTACTTGAAGGTGGTTTGAAATATTGTGGGAAAATCCTGCATGAGTGCTTCTCCACTTTGAGAAGTTCCCACTGGAAATCAGATGTCAAGGGATATATTAAAGATCTTTGTGTAATATAGCCTCTTCAGCTCAGACTTATCTCTAACTCTAACCAGTCTCTTTATTATTCATCATATAGGGCTATCATAATAATTTTTATGGACCTCTTTCACTTACTTTAGTAGTGTTCTCTACATATTTCAGCTTTGCTATATATATTTTCAAAAATGTTTTAACATTGATTATATTATAACATCATCTTCTCCGCAGGCAAATACATATGTGATGCAGATGCTGTGTTAAGATTACGCTATGGGTCATTTCCAAGTTAATACAGTACCAGGTAATATGGTGTTTCTTCCAGTTTATATTACCTATACAAAGCAGTGAATAGGATAGCTTTATGCTCAGTCTCTAAGTTCATTTATAAAGTATCATAGCAGCATTTTTAAGAGATTTTGCATTCTTTACTCAGGGGACTAGAATAAAACTGAGGAAGTTGGCAGTTGGTAACTTGTCACTGACTGGTCACCATCATTCAAGGCATGGGTTACATCATTCTCTTTCAGTAGATGTCATCCTCATTTTAGATGGCTTACTTTAGCTTGTTAACAACATAATGTTTTTTCTGTGGTTATCCAAAGTTTTACTGAATCATTTACAAGGATTGTATAAATTTTTCATTGGTTTTCTAATGCCTGTTTTACTTTGTTTATTATAGAAAAGTATGTGTACCATACAGAAGTATTCTAAATGCTTTTTTATTATTTATGTGGCCAGTTTTATGTCGGCTATTTAAAAAAAAAAATTGTCATTTTAGTCAGAATATGTTGATAATTTTTGTTGTAGTATCATAGCAGTCATCTTATGTCTTACAAATTATTCCATAGAAAAATATATGCAGTAATCCTGAAATTAAGTTATGAATTTATATATTTAATGTAGGCATAGAGAAAGTATTGAACCAAAATGTATTTGATGCAAAAGCATATCAAAATGTTATATTTTCAACAGTGGCAAGAAATACAAGTTTAACAAAGACAACTATACTGAAAATATGATTGGCAAATCATTTTTAGAAGTGACCTATATGTTTTTAGAATAACTTCCTTGCTACTGATCTTGTCGTACCAGATTTGTATTATTAGTGATACAGATTTTGTGTAGATAAGTTATTCCTAAGGAAGGAGAGAAAATGGATTAAAAATGGTCACTGCTTGATGTACCATACAATATCCATTAAGTCATGTGCAAACTGCTGCTTCATTATCCTGTAACCTGAAGGAATCTCAATGTTTCCATGTAACAAAGATCTGCTGTTTTTGAGGATGGAAACTGGAGATTCTTATATTCACTTTAGTACTTGAGAAAGCTGTTCTAAAATTAATGCATCTTCTGGATCTCAGGTGTGAAGTGACATGAATGAGAGAGATTATAAAATTTGAGTTTACTTGTTGAGCAAGGGAAAATTATAAGGCCTATTTAAACCATTAGATATATAATACTGTACTCTATATTCAACCCATCCCCCTAAAATTATAGTACCTATAGCTAATATTGATAGGACGTACAAATTATGCACAGCTGCACAAAAGTTTATATTTTGTACTACTCTCTGCACTTGGTAATCTGGACCCCGGATTCATAAAGCAGTTACCCAAGCACTTACGAACCTGTACATCTTTTCTCAATCTTTGGCGGCTTTGTTTACAATTATTAAAAAGTTAATGAACTCCGAAGTACCAGGAGGCTGTTTATAACAATAGAAACAGTTAATTGGGAAGTTTTCATGCTTGTAAACTGTTTAATAAATGTAACCAAAGCCATCAAAGATTGAGAAAAGATGTACACTTTTGTAAGTACTTGTGTGACTGCTTTATGAATCCAGGTTCAGAATCATATGGGCCCCACCACCATTTGAGTTTGACAAGCAGTTGAGCTAGACGAGTTTCTTACCAGTAACGTCCAAAAATTAACAAATTTGCAGATTGTTGTACCCACTACCTGGTTGCTCCCACCATTTACCCTCTCATTTTCATCTACCTGCTTACTCCTGCCATTTACCTGTGCATGAGGAACACAATACAAATTCATTTTGATTATCCAAAGATTTGGTATATCAGAATTCAGATTGTAGAGCTCTTATAGAGTAAACTAAAGGATACAACAAAAACTACAGCCTAACCTGTCCTAGGCTAAAATAAGTAATCCTAGGCCAAGTATACACAATCTTAGACCTAATATAGTATGTTATGTGTGTACTATACTATGCCTAAAAAGGTTTAGGTGTGGCATTCTTTCTTGCGCGCTCTACAAAATCACTAGTACAAAATATGGAGTTTTTGGGTGAGCCCAAGTGGCTCTCTGAAGCTACTCTATCTGATATAGTGCCAGACTACAAGGTGCCATCAATTGCAGAGTTATTCTTTGGCACATCAGCGACTACGAGTTAGAACCTGACTCCCTCAGAGAGGTGCAGGGAGCAGCAGCACTTATGAAAAATTTTATGTAAATTTATTCATGTCTGCCACCACCAAGGAAAGGCACTCAGAAAGTCAATGAAGCAAAACAGACCACTGCTTGGTTAGACATGAGATTGCAGCCTCAAAACAGCCAAAAGAACTACAACAATGTAAACAAACAATAAATTATTTGTGAAACTAACGTGAGCTAGTTCACCCTACCTTCTTTTACCCCCTCGTTAGGGAAAGGAGGGAGGCAAACCGAGTCAGCCGGCTACGCCACCACCAGTTCTTGATGTGTATTGTGCCTGGTCATCCTCTCAGTGTGTCCAGTCTCCTATCTTAGACTAAATGGAGTTTTGCCTTTGTGGTTTTTCTTATGAACAGTTGTGCAGAGTGAGCCAGAAGTTTAGTGTACTTGAGCTGCATGTGTCCCAGGTTACCTTCCCTATGCACTTCTTAACACTTTGACATGCTCAGGACTCAGCCGTATGTCCTGTTCGCCTAACCGCTCCTGCATACATGACTCAAAATCATGTCCTGGTAAAATCTAATCTAACTTACACTTTTTTTTATCTTTTTTTTTACCTACGTGCTCATAGAACATTCTATTGCGAACACATTGGCACAAAAATGAATGACGTACATACAAAAATAATGTCAGGACAGTGTAATAAGTATAAAACTTTCAAATTTGCAAACAGGACTCATAATGATGTCCTGATAAAATCTAATCTAACTTACGCTTTGTTGATCTTTTTTTACCTACGTGCTCATAGAACATTCTATTGTCAACACATTGGCACAAAAATGAATGACGTACATAAAAAAATATTGTCAGGACAGTGAAATAAGTATAAACTCCGGATCGCGCATGTGTCGTCGTGTCACCGATACCGGGTAACAGTTCGGCCACTTTCCACACTCTTGCGGGTGGGCCGCGACCATGATTCTACGTTTATATTCATATCTCTGTGTTGGGAATTTCATTGCGAGTCCCTTGATACCAAAAGTAACGCTGTAGGACAAGTGTGGAGTTGACAGCAATCCCAAGAGTAGAAACATTTTGTTGCTGTTTAGCGCTCATGGCGAGTCATCTACGTAGTTATTTATTTGGTACTGGTATTCCTATACCTTTCGTGATCTTTTTTACTGACGTTCTTCTAGAGAATTTTATTGCGAACACATTGGTACCAAAATGAAATACGTAACTCGAGAACTAAGGTCAGGAGAGTAAAAAGAGTATACACATTTTTGTTTTGCCGCGCCACGCCCGCTGCGCGCGCAGCGCCGCGCGCACATCCCGCTTTTTTTCCTCGTTCCCAGGGCAGCCGAAAGTGCTAAGTGCTGTCCTTGCTCTGTCTGAGTTATCTTCCTTCGAGTGTTTGGGATTTCACTCCCTTAGGGGGTCTTCTTGCTTATGGTGACTTTCACCCTTCAGGTAAGCCAGTTGTGATGAACTGCCTTTCTTACCTCAGGATGGGGGTGTTTCAGGCTGGTGGGGCACACTGTGGTTCACAGTACCTTGGCAGTGTGTCGAGGTAGTCCTTCCAGCTTTATTTATCTGTTGGGTCGACAATTCTCCCTTGTTTACTTGTTCTCCATTGTCTGGTGCTTCAAGAGTTTATGGTCCTTGCTTTCATTCTTTAGTCCTTTCAGGGGCTTTTGATTTCACCTGTGCAACATTCCACTTTCAGGGTTTTATTCATACTGTTCCTGCCTCTTATTAGGTTTTATCTAGTCTTGCTGTGGATCATCCCCATTTGCTTTCTCCCTTGCCATCTCCACTGATTTCGGATTTTGAGGGGTGCCTATATAATTATATAGGAGGTTACCAGCATAGTGTTCTTAACCCTTAAACTGCGCATGGCATATATATACGCCATGAGTAACATGTCCCACTGTGCGCATGGTGTATATATACGCCAAAGGGTGCCAGGCACGATTCAAATGTTCTGCGGTGTAAAGGGGTCACCCATACCGTAGCCAAGGGTGATTGTAAACAGACGCCATCTTGAAAAAAAATCTAGTGCAGGCCTCCTTTGTTTCCCAGGCCTTAGTTAGTGGTCAACATGGTGTGAAGCGTGTGCAGTCCCTCTGTGCCATGTCGACTGTTTCGCACAGTATCACAGTCTCCAGGACTACTAAATGTGTAATACTTTTGTAAATAAATGTACATATAAGTTAATTTTAGTGTTTTTATTGAAAAACCCCCAAATACATTGTATAATTCCTGTAAACTATACTATTTTGATGGGCATACTTGTGACACTAATATGTGAGTGCGTAGTGAATTTATACCAGTTTTATTATAATACAACATATAGTAATAATAATTGGAACAATACTAGAGAAAAAATTATTGTAAAATATGCCATAGATACTGTAAATAATGCAGCGAAAATAAATTTGCGGCAACTCGAGCCTCCTGAGCCGCCATGAGTGATGGCTCCCTGACACATCACCCTTAAGTGCTCACTTTCTGTGACGTCATTGGCCAACTTGTCGGCTCAATTACGTCATTGGTAAGTACAATAGAATTTTTTTAGTATTTTTCCTGTGCTCAGGGTACACAAATTAAGATGTTTAGAAGACGAAAAACATTTTTAGATTTTTTCTTGCGCACAGGGGTGTAAATGTCCTCAGGACCTCTTAGCAGCTTAAGGGTTAATTAATGCCTGAGCATACCTTCAGGAAACACTCACCCTGCAGTTCCTGGGAAAACCCCTGTGGGTTTCTCTCCAGGTATGCTTCAGGTAACCCTGTGTCGTGTGAGCTTTGTTCCTTGCACGTTACTCTCATTACCCACCCTCCAGATATCCTTGTTCCTGGGTATCTGGCAGCATCCACTTTGAAGTTGCAATTTTCTGTGTTGCTGTGGTCTAAGTTGTGTGTCCGGTTACATGCCCCGGATTTGCTCCGCTTTGTATTAGGGTCTCGGATTTGGAGATGTTGGTTGGCTCAACTGTGGTTCTGTCTGCACCTCCTCTTTCTTCCCCAGCAGGTGTGGTACACCCTTCTGTTTCCGGCCCTGAATGATCTGAAGGTTTTGGAGTCAGGGCAGGGTTTAGTGCAAGATGTGGCTTGGGCAAATCCAGGGTTTAACTCTCTTGACTTGAGTGCAGAGGCAGTTAAGCCTACTGTTCCCGCTGAGGCTTCTGGGTCTTTCCAGCCGGCCCCATCTTCTGAGGCTTTGGACTCCGCTTTTCTTTCCTGGGAGGTGGGGTGTGGATGTTGGCTCTGTTCTGGGGCCCTCTTCTGCAGTGCCTGGGGCTTGGGAGGGGGGGAGTCGGAGTTAGGCCCTTGCGTCCCGTTTGACCCTTAGTGGCCTCTGGTGCCTTCAGTAGAGGGGTCTTTTATTGCTGCGGGGTGAGGTTTTCTCATCCCACCTCCCTGTCCGCCTTCAATATTGGTTCAGCTTCCCTCAGGGTTTCTTTCCTAGTGCCTTTATGTTTTCAATTTCATCCTTCTGGAGGTTTCCTGTCTCCAAGTCCCCTGGCAGTGGCTCAAAAATGCCCTTGTGTGTATCTCCTGTGCAACCCGGATTCCTCTTCTGTGATAAACGTGGCCTCTTTTGAGTTCGGTCTTTCTTTCTCATTTCGGGTGCGTTCTGAGGTTCTAGATTCATCTTGGCTAGCAGACTGTCCTTTGTTTACCCATGGGGCATGGATTGATTTCTGTCATCACACATGCTTGAGTGGCAAGTGTGTCTCCTGTGTTGCAGGTGTTCTGGGGGGCTCTGTTGAGCCTCTCACTTCCTGCCTTCTTGGTCCTGCCCTTTCATGTGGTGTAGATCTTGTGCAGCTTCATGCTTAAGTTCCTCGGTTGTCGGCCACAATGGTTACAGATGACTGAAGGATTTTTACTCGTTCACACTTAGGTTCCGTGTTTTCACTTCTTGAACCTCCTGGAGCTTTGCTTGGATAGACATGAGACTGCAGCCTCCCTTGCTGGCTTCTTACTGAGTGGCTCACAGAGGACGTTGGGGTGCATGGTGAGGTTTCTGTTGCGGAGATTTTGGGCTCTGCAACAGCTGCATCGGTGGCTCTCCTCCAGCTGTATGCTCCATCCTCTTCAAGGTGGTAGTTTCATTTTCTCCTTCTGTCTCGCATGTCAGCAGACCGTGCTGGCCCAGTTTTTGGACTCAGCGTGGGTCGTGGCTCTCATCTCCTCTTCTCCCTTTTCCTCTCTCCTGTTGTGAGGGTGTTTGTGTGTTGGCCTACTTGAAAACTGGCTGGTGTGGGCTCCCAGCCAGTGATGTGGTTCTTTCCCAGCTCGTCAGATTCGGGTTCTTGGTGATCTGGTATAAGCCCCAGTTGGTTCCATTTCAGGTTTGGATTTGGTTGGGCTTTGTTTCAGACTCTCAGTTTGTGTTGCTTTCCTTGCCTCCAGCAGCCTTGCTCCAGCTGCAGCGCCACCATCCTTTGGTATTGAGCAGGCACAGGGTGATTCGACAATTGCTCGGGCAGTTGTGTGGTTGCCTGAGCTTCACCCTTTTTCTTTATTCCTTGGACAGGGTTTGGCTTCTGAGGCTGTTCAGGTTTCTTTGGGACAGCCCCTTTTGCCACTTTCGCGATCGCTGGGTGTGGACTCTGGGGGCCCTACACTCATTGATGCATCTCCAGCTTCCTCTTCAGGATTTTTGGGGTTTGGTTCCCTGTGGTCTTCCTCTACCCTTGCGAAGTTGCCAGTACAGTTTGGGAGTTTACAGCTGTGTGGTTGGTGCTGTGGAGACTTTAATTCTCTGGACTCTGTGATCTGGCTGTATTGAATTGAAATTGAAATAAGTTTATTGATGTAAAATACACACAAAGGGATGAGGTAGCTCAAGCTATTCTCACCCCGTTCAGTACATCGTGTTAATACATACATAGACACACATCACAAACAATAAACATATTGCCAAACATTGAGAGATAAACATATACATTTCCTCCTTCACAAGTAGTATGATATCAGACGTACACACAAATACTTTTATGACCTAGGTATACTGTATAGACAATTTGCAAGAGACATGCAGATAATTCAACAAAATATTACAGTCTTGGTGCAAAATTCTTATATCTCTCATGAATATCATCAACCTTTCCGTTGTGACACATCCAGGCTATTTGTTCAGGAACGGTCCTTATTTCAGTGTTTTTATATACATTAATCAATGGACAATCAAGAACATAATGGGCAAGGGTGTGAGACCTTAACATACCACATAGTTTACACTTCGTGTCATTATCATGAACACCTATATTGGCTGTATTAGGACTGTTCCACCATGGTTCATTGTCAACCTGGGGGGGGGGGGGGATTGTCTTAGGTCCCTGTCTCTTTGAAGCAGGTCTCTTCGAGTAGTGCACCTGCTGGGTTCTCAGGGTTTGATTCTTCATGCAGTTCAAATTCAGGGAGTGTTCAACATCCTGGTCGACAGTCTGTCCCAGTTTGTTCCCATCTCTATGGAGTGGACTGTCTATGCCGCCTGCTTACTGTGGCTTTACCTGGCGTTTGGATGCCTGGACGTTGACCTCTTCATATCAGCATGGTCTCAGCATCTTCCCATTTAGGCAGCACAGTTCCCCGACCATGAGGCCGTAGTAGTAGATGCCTTTTGGCTGGACTGGTCCAGATGGAAGTTGAAGTACTTCTTTTCCCAAGTCTGGCTGTTGCTGTGGGTTCTCAGCGTGATTAGAGTTCTACGGGGCTAAGGGTAATCCTTCTGGCTCCTTGGTGGCTGGTGCAACCTCGGTTTCAGGTCCTGCTTGCTTGGTGTCCGAACCTAAGCATTTTCCATGACTCGTCTTTCAGAGGGTAGGGCCGTTGATGTACTTCGCTGTTTTGACCACCACCTCTGCTCTTTGTGTTGGGAATTTTTGATGTATGTGTATCACCATCTCTATGATGTGGATGATGGTGGCTGGTTTATAGGTATGCCACCTGCGATCTTCCTCCCAGTGATGGTATGAGATTTCTTGACATTCCTTCCGTCACTTTGTGTCCCTTCGTCATTGTTCCTCGGTGTCTGTACAGGTTCGTTCTGTCCTTTCTTCACTGTTCTTTGATTGGCATCTTATTCCAAATACTTTTTGTCACTTTTTGTTGTAAGGTGTTGGCAGAGTTACTCCAGCTTGCTTTTGGTGGTCGATGCCACTTCTGCCCCATTTCACAAAGCTTTCTCGTGCATTGTTTCACCTCCGGCGTGCTCATGCGTCACCTGAGCCTGTCGAGTCCCTTGACCAGGTTCTTTCTTTTCCATCGTCTGCTCAGCTCAGCACCACAGCTGCAAGCAGGAGTGATCGTGTCCTCTCTGCCACTCAACAGGACATTCAATGCTACTGCGACCTGTAATGGAAGTAGCCTCTGGGACAAGTTGCCAGCCTAAGCATCTATGGTATAGGGCCATCTGTACTATGATGCATAAGATTAAAGTGCACTTTTGGGAGAACCAGGTTCTCACCAGAGCTGAAATACTCCAGGCAATCAATACCTCTACCCAAGTCTCACCTGCCGACATAACCGACACCCTTGATGGTGCGACACTGCTTTTCTCCTGCGAAGGTAACCTTGAGAAGCTGTTCTCAACCCCTACATTGGCAGCTCTACATGCCGTCAACCTTATTCTCACTCTACCACGATGTTACGTAGCTGCTCGTACAGTTTTTGCCTGGAGGGTCAGCTCATGGATTATGGACTACGACATCACCGATATCATCGCCAGCATCATCTCAGGAAAACCTGCCATGACAGTTACCATGGTAAAATTCACCACTAGCGACGAGACCCAGCGCCCGACCTTAAAGATGTCCTTCATCACAGCTGCCGCGGCCAACCTCACCACAAACGGGGGATTCCGATGCTTCAGAATCAACACACCACGCAATCTAATGAAGAAGGAACAATACTTGGAGCTCAAGCAATGCTTCAGGTATTACCAATATTCTCACTTCACCGGCAAGAGCATGTTGCATGCACCGAAAATGCAACCATATGCGGTGAGGACCACCACTACACACCTGCACAGCCACCCACCAGAAATGTCTCGTCTGCAACGACCAACATACAGCTGTCTTCCCTGACTGCCCTTGTAGGAAGGAGGAAATCAAGAAGATGATGGAAAAAACTGGCACTGCCACACCTCGACCAGACAACTCGCCCACATCTGCATTTTTGGTCTTGCCCATGGTCACATCTGGGGAAGCTGCCACTACTTCACCACTGCCTGGTCCCAGGGGATGCCACACTCGGCTGAAATAACCTCTGCAACCCTCACTGCCACCAACCATGCCTGCAGTTACCACCACTAACACCCTGCTATTGGTACTTCTACACCTCGCTGACAAACTGGCGGGGCAACAATGTCAATCTATACGTCCACACCATAACCCGGCTACTCACTGCAAATGGACTGCTGACGGTGACAGTACCTGGCAACCTTCTTCCAGCTCTTCCAGCTACTGGCCCCACAACCAGTTAGGAAACAGGAATGCCACCCACCCTGGTTGCCCTTGCCAGCATCAAGGACATCACATCTGAAGACAATGACGAACCACCCATAACTCTGACAACCAACACAAGAATGCTCTCCAGAGCCAACACTGACACTGACGAGAATGGCCTTGCGACCAACTATGATAATGACCAGGGCGGCGACAAAAGGATCGCCTATGTTCTCTACATTGCATCCAGCGAGTTCAATGGTAACGAAAAACACCAGTCAACAACTGGCTCACAAATGAAACAGGATAATCAGCATGAAGGACATCAACAATGACCCCCACCCCCCCTGTATGTCCATGCCACCTCCTTGAACTCCTACACTAACCTCACCATACTGACGAAACAGTACCACGACCCGGAATTCCACCGCAAATTCCCAGACGGACAAATGAAATTACTCAAAAAGGACGACCATCCTGATGGTACCAACTTACCGACGTTATTGCGTGCAAAAGTAAAGTGTTGCCTTGCATATTAATAAAAGTATTTGTGTGTACATCTGGTAACAAACTGCATGTGTAAAGGAAGAAATATATATGTTTATTTCTCATAATGTTCAGTAATATGTTGATTGTGATGTATGTGTGTATTTATATATGAACACATTGTACTGAAGGGGGTGAGAATAGCTTGAGCTACCTCATACCTTTGTGTGTATTTATACCTCAATAAACTTATTTAAATTTAAATTTAAATTTCTGCTCAGCTTATGATGGTTTCTTTGATCAGGGATTGTTTTCAGAAAGCGTTGTCTTTGCCTTCTCTGACTTCCGGTTGTCATATGGGGGAGCTTCATACTGTACTGAGCTCAGCTCTGGGGGGCTTTATTTCTTTTGGCCCTGGTAGGCACTTTGTTCATTTGCAGCTGGCTCCTCCTTTTTTTGGTGAAGATAGTGCCTGTTGGCTTCCGGAAGGGCCCTGTGGTGGTGGACGTTGGTTGGTTCAGCTTGGGGTGCATCATGTGCTGCAGCTCTTAGGAGCTCTGCGCCGCTACCTTAGTGACACCTATTCTGCTTCGGTGGACTCCTTGTGGCTTGAACCGGTTTCACTGGTTTCCTATTCCAGGGCTTGTGTTTCTTTGGTCGTCTGCAGTGTTTTTATATGTACAAGAGTTGTTACATTCTTGTACAGCCACTAGTACGCATAGCGTTTCAAGCAGGTCCTTAATCCTATGTTCCCTGGAATATGACCTTGCGAAATCGTTTAACAACCAGGTACCCATTTTACTGTTGAGTTAAACAGAGGCTACAGTTAAGGATTGACGACCATATAAAGTCTAGTCGGCATGTGTTCTACCCTCATGCCAATGATACGTGTATGTATGCTGTTCTTTTGGCAGTCTTTGTTCATATGTCTTGGGCTGGTATTTGGGAACAGTAGTTTTGGCAGTCAAACTGTGTCCTTGCAGCCAGGTATCTTGTGGACATTCCCGGTCCTCAGCAGCCTTGTGATCCTCGGATCATGTATTGCAGCCAACGGTCTTTTCTTCATCTTGATACCTTCGGTGATTCTGCTTTTTTTGTCATTGCCCTTTATCTTTCTTCTCCGTGGGTAATTTGCTTCAGGGATTCACAAGGAGCACTCCCCAGAAAACCAGAGTTAAATGTAATGAAATGCCAATTTCTGGGTGAGATCCGGTGCCTCCCTGACAAACTCTTTCCCCACCCACCTTCCGCCCCCTCTTCCTAACCTCAGGGCGTCGGGATGGTTTCCATCATCATAATAACAGGTGGTGGAGCAGCTGATTTACCTGGTCTGCCTCGCCAATCCCTAATGAGGGGGAGGTTGGGGTGAATTATTTTCACAAATTTTCGATAATTTGTTTACATTGTTGTGGAAGTTCTTTTAGCTGTTTTGAGGCTTTGGTCTCATTTCTAACAAAGTCGTCTGCAAAGTCTGCTTGTTTTGTTTTGCTGACTTTCTGGATGTTTTTCTTTGGTGGTGGCAGACATTGTTTTTATTACATTCAATGCTTGTTTTTGGGTTCAACAGTCCATATTTTGTACATTCAATCCATATTAGTATAGGTTTAATATATTTCATCTCTGATTTATTTACCAAAATTTGTATTGCTGTGAGTGTGTGTAATTACTTAAAAGTAATTACAGGATGAGATTTAGGCTCATAGTAACCTGTCTTCCCAGCATTCTATGTCGCATATCACTTTAAAACTACTGACAGTTTTGGCCTCCATAATGTTTTTATTTAACTTGTTCCAACTGTCTACCACTCTGCAAAAGAAAACTTTCTAATATTTTATCGACACCTTTGTTTTCTTAGCTTGAATCTATGACCTCTTGTTCTTGAAGTTGCCAATTTCAGGAATTGGCAATGTTGCAATTATGTTGCATTTAGTGATCATATTGCTTCTTTTGCTTCTGCCTTCTAGTTTTAGTCAGACCAACTTCAACTCTGGCTCCTATCATCATATAATAATTGTTGCATGTAGGACTTGCCTGGCTCAACAAAAAAGATCTTCACTGTATATATTTGTTTGGTTTTCTTTTTGCTTGTGTATACACATACACATATACACCTTTTGAATATACATACCGTAAGGGTGACGAATGCCAGAAGGATGTTGAACGCTTGCCTGGCCAAATAATGGCAGATATGACTTTTTCATATTTTTCAATACATGTCTACAAT
Organism: Procambarus virginalis; assembly: GCA_020271785.1. Lineage (NCBI taxonomy): Eukaryota > Metazoa > Arthropoda > Malacostraca > Decapoda > Cambaridae > Procambarus > Procambarus virginalis. Next base: position 7,752,072 of record WNGS01164858.1, on the reverse strand, counting down.
TTCATTAGAAAGTAGAAGTAAATTATTTTTTCCCCATCAAAGGCAGGGTAGCTATTTTGATAGCCACACTGAAGGTTAACATACTGTTTACAATATTTGTATTAATTTTGTCTTCTGAATGACCTGTAATATTCCACATAATAATTTTCAACATCTAGGATCTGTTTGTTCTATACAGTACTGTATATCTCTTTTTCTTAACACTTTCGCCCCGGGCATGACGCAGCATTGCGTAATCCGTTTACTGTCTGTAATTTCAGGGATGACGCAGCATTGCATCATCCACTAAAATAATCGCCAAAAATCAGGTTTTTATCCGATTTTTTTGGGACTGGTTTTAAAATGTGCGCCTATGTCATGTTCAACACAATAATACTAAACATTTGTGGGCAGGAATTGGGAGTGTAGCTGGAAGGCATCTGGGCGCTCACTCGCAGCTAACGCGTGGCCCGTCTTCAACTCATCGGCAGGTGGAGCGTGACCAGGTTTTTTATTTTATATGCTAATGTTCCTCTCGAGAATTCTATTGCGAACCCATTGATACCAAAATGAAAGACCTAGGACGAAAATTGAAGTGACCAGAGTGAAAAGAGTGAATACATTTTATCGCTTTTGCGCGCTCCTGGGTAACTTGTTCGCACTTTCTCTGTTTTCTGCAGGTAATTAAACGGGCTTTTGGAGTTTATATGCATTTAGTGCTGTAGAGAATTCTATTGCGAACACAATGATACCAAATTTAATCTCGTAGACGAGAATTAAGGTGACAAAGTTGAAGAGAGTATACACTTTTTAGAATTAACGCGCGCTCCCGTGAAACCCTGGGACCCAAATCGCACAGTTGAGGGGTGGCGCACGGGGCATGCCGAAGTGTTAATGTCAACAACCGTAGCTTTTGATGTATTATTCCGTGTGTGTGCTCTACTTTCCAGGGCACATGCTGCCTTTAGTCATAAAGGGGTCAACATTTATTTGCCATTGTAATGAAAGGTATCACAGGTGGTTCTTCCTCTAACTTTAAGCTATTACAGTTGCTTCTTTCTCAGGGAAGGTGAGGTGATGTAGTTATACTATTCAGTGATGTGCATATACCGCTGATGTTTCTTTCTCTATTTCTTCAAGATTAACTTGTCTCTTCATAATTCTTGTTATATGTAAGGGGGTAACAGGCAGCAGTCTTGCCTTGGTCTGTTCTTCAACAGGAATGTATTTTAATTAAAATAGTGTATTTTTTAAATATGCTGATATGACAGCAGTCGTGCATCGATTTGCTTTTCAAGAGAAATAATACTCCAAACATTTGAATTTTTCCATGACCATCATATCTAAAATTGTTTTGCATTATATATGAACATTACAACTCAGATAAGTTAATGCTCTGCATTACTTGGTTAATTGTAGAAACTGACAAATATACTGAGAGTTGATACAATGTGAGCAAATATTATCACTGAATGGGTAGTGTTGCTACTTGAAGCAAATATTGGAATAAACACTCACATCTTTCTTCTTATCCTCACTATCATATATAGATGGTTATGTGTGTTCAGATTTTCATTAAAATCATATTGTCAAATATAAAATGCATTGAATAATATATACTGTATATATTTTTTGGGTAAGTCTACACAGAATAAATTTGTATATAAAGTATGTATGCATTCCTGTGTGTGTGTAATTGCTTAATTGTAATTATGTAAGTGTATTTGCAGGATGAGAGATACACTCGTTGTGCCACTTTTCCTCAGTGCTCTTTGTCACATAACGCTTTGAAACTACTGACGGCTTTGGCCTCCACCGCCTTTGCACCTCTTCCAACCATTTACCACCCTGTGAAAGATAAATTTCCTATATTTTTTCGACATCTTTGTTTCCTTAGTTTGAATCTATGACTTTTAAAAAATTCCTCTTTGTCTATTTTGTTGATTCCTGTTATTATTTTTATCTAGTTATCATATTGCCTCTTTTCCTTTTATCTTATAGCGTTCACATATTTAACACCTCTTGCCTCTCCCTGTAGCTAATGTTTTTCAGTTATGGAAGCCATTTAGTAGCATGTGTTTGCACCCTTTCCAGTTCATTGAGGTACTTCTTGAGATATGGGCACCGTACAGCTGCTGCTTATTTCAAATTTGGTCTCACAAAAGTCATGAACAGTTTCTTTAATATTTCACCATCCTTGAATCAAAAGTGATTCTTAAGTTGGAAAGCATAGCATGACTCCTCACACAATGTCCTTTTTTGTGGTCATCTAGTGACAGTTTACCTTCCAGAATCACCCCTAATCTCTTTGTCAGAGTTCTTTAATGCATTTTCACATAATTTTTAGGTTGTGTGTGACCTATTTTCTCCTGTTCCACATTCCATAACATGGCATTTGTTCACATTGCATTCCATCTGCCAAGTGTTACTCCATGCAGTTATTATGTTTTGGTCATCTTGAAGGACATAAAAATTGTCTAAGTCTCTTTATCTTCCCTATCTAACTCCTTGAGAATTTTTTCTACTTTATCTCTAGGCACTTCTTTAGACTCTACTCTGTTGTTCTCTGAAATCCATATTGTGTCTGGTTCTCTGAAAACCTAATTTTGCTACAAACACACTGTGGAACTGTTCCTTTAGTGTATCACACATTTCCTTTTCATTTTTGGACAATCTGTACTCCATTTTCAACCTCTGAATTTTATGCTTTATATGCAACCTACTTTTAATAAATTTATAGAATTTGCCTGGTTCTGTTTTACATTCCTCTGCTAACCCTTTCTCAAAGTTTTTTCTGGCTCTCTCCTCACAGCTGTATAATTATTTCTTGCTTGTTTGTATTGCTGGTAACCTGGTATCTTGTAAATTTTCCTCCGTCTTGTCGGCCTTGTGTGGCCATGGGTCATGTGTCGCGTCTCGTGGTTTCTTATTCGTTATTGTCTAAGTGTTGTTACAGGATGAGAGCTAAGCTCATGGTGTCCTGTCTTCCCACCATTGTGATATTTGCAATGCTCTCGCCTTCCTGACTAGTCCCCCTTGTTTTTCTTTTTTATGGGTAGGTAGCTTCAGGGAGCCGCAAGAGTTCCGCTCAAAAAACCAGTAATGTAATGAAATGTCAATCAGTGGGTGAGCCCCAGTGGCTCCCTGACACCCTTTCTCCCCCAGAGAGTGGGGGTGGGTGGGTGGTTTTTACCATTATTATGATGGTCGAAAGCGGAGCAGCTGGCTGACCCAGTCTGCCTCTCTCCTCTCCCCAAATGAGGGGAGGAGGTAGGGCAATCTAGCTCGCACCATTTTCAAAGGAAAATTTCAGTGATTTTAGGAGGATAGGAAAATGAGAAAGACAAAATCGCCCCTTAATCGTCACCCTTAACCCTTAAAGTGCGCATCACATCATATGACGTGCTAGGCGTTTTACCAGTCAACTGCTCTTCACGTCATATGATGTGTTGGAGTACTACGCAAGATTTAAACGGCCCGCGGATACACGGGGTTCACCACACCTTCATCAGGGCTCTTGTAAACAGACGCCATTTTTAAAAAAATCGTGGGCCAAACTCCCGGGTGTTAGGGGCCTCAGTATCGCGTAAGCTACCAAGCCTGACGCACGCAGCATGAGCTCACAGCACTGCTGTTCAGCTTGTGACCACAGCATCGCCTAAAAATGCCAAAATATACTTGTTCATGCTATTATGTAGCGATGATATTATTACAGAGGACCCCTGACTGTGATAAAAGTGACCAGGGTTCTGATAATAGCAGGATTGCGATGATATTTAGCGCTGTGCGCCATGGAGGGAGGAGTAATGCTGTGGGAGGGAGGGTGGTGGCGATGTTTTCTGACTGTGTGTGGCCACCTTTTATTGACTGCACTCAGCATACCAGCTTAGTGGTTCGCTATAGTGAACACAAATGTAGATACTTATATATAACGTGTGTATAGAGGGTATAAACAGCAAGAGAAGGTTTGGAGCCGCCATTTTGGTGAGGGCGGTGGCGTCGTCTGCACGACGCCACCGTGCAGACGACGGTGTTGTTTACTGGTTACCACGATGGTCTATGGGCACCATACCAGTTTATTTGTACAAGTATGGTAAATAAAACAGGTAGATATTTATTTATAATGTGTGTATATAGCGTAATAACACCACACAGTATTGTTGGAGGAGAAATATTAGTGTGTCTGGCCTTGAGGGAGGCAGCCATCAGCTGACTGTGTTAGGTCCTATGTCTTTGTGACTTTACTCACCATACAAGCTTAGATGTACAGTTATGGTGAACAAAATATGTAGATACTTATATATAACGTCTGTATATAGTGAATTATAGCAAAAACAGTATTGTGGGAGGAGAATGTGGGCGAGTCAGATAACTGGAGGGAGGGCGGGAGTGGCTGGCTGGTACACGGCGGTCACTCCTCGTTACTTTTTGACTCATAATAGCTACTTAGTGGTTCGTTATAGTGAACAGAACATGCAGATACTTATATATAACCTGTGCTTATAGTGTAATAACCGACAAAGTATTTGTTCACTGATTGATGAACATAACTGAATCAACAATATGCACACCATATTTTTGAGTACAGCAATGATTCACTCATTTTATTATATAAATATATCAAACTACACACTATTGAATAATATTACAGCAAAAAAACTATGAAACATCAATCAGAGACATTGAAATAATTAGGTAATTATCTCTTTGTGGCAACTCTTTCCTGACAGCTAGCGAGCAACAGACCGCCTGGGACGCATGCTGAGTCAGCGCCTATAATTTGCCAGACTTCCCCGCCCTATAGCGGGCAATATATGGCACTTACGATTTTTTTTTTATTTTTCCCGTGATCAGTGAACACAAATTAACAGGTTAGGAAGAAAAAATAATTTTTTTTTTTTTTCAAAATGACATGCGCCTGTGGGATGGCATGATATTAGACCCCGAGCATGTTAAGGGTTAAGGGGTGACATTTAGTGGAGGTAAACAAATGACGGAAGTGCTTAGACATGTCAGGAAATTGCAGTGTGATGAGGAAGGCAAACTTTGATCAGTAAGACAAGAATTTTCAAAGGAAGACAGAGAAAAGCTGAAAACAAATCTTGATGAAGCGAAACGTTTAAATGGAAATAGAAACGAAGAAAGATTTTTTTTTCTACAAAGTGTTAGGGACTAGAAAGCTATTGAAATAGACCATAAAAACAAAGCAACAAAATCATTAGAGGAAGGGAAAGTAAAGGATAAAGAGAAAGGGAACAGGTTCCTGAAAATTGTATATACCAACATAGATGGAGTGAGATAAAAAATACTGGAGCTAAGAGATATAATTCAGCTTAACCAGTGCACTGCGCAACACGCCTTGAGGCTCTCGCGGGTGGTGCACAACGTGCCTCGGGGATCTTATAGGTATAGCATATGATTCAAAACTGACACGTGGTGATGCAGGTATGAAATAGATGCCTGAGGCCTCCAGTGATCATCTGCCATTTTGAAAAAAATTTCCAGCATGCCCCAAGACCATGGGGAGCATCAGTTTCAAGGAAGTAACCATGTCTGACGCATCGTCTAGGAGCTATGACCTACGAGTCCACGGTCAGCCACGGTCCAGCAAAACGATTCTCAGAGGACCAAATACATGACATATTGTATGATGGACCCATGGATGATGATTTAGACTACAGTCCTGAAAAAGACCTAACACAGAGGTCGGACACGAATGAGGGGGAAGCCAAGGTGGACGATGTTGCGAGTGTGTACCGTACACATGCCATGCCCAGCCTGTCTCACTGTCCTGGATCAACACTGCTAGAGTCATCATCACCTTGTGTGTCCCCTGATGTGAGTTTATTTGGTGATACTGTACTACATGTGATAAATCATTCTCGGGATTCAGTGACATAGGCTCCAATACAAGCAGTGTTGATGACCCAAGTACAAGCAGTGATGGTGTTACTAGGCGGGGTTTTGCTGCCTCAGCAACACACCGAGGCAAGTTCCAGCGTGTCACGCGGCCAGAGGACAATGATGAAAGTGTTCCCTCGACATCAGGTGTTCATTATAGGCCTTCACTATGAAGAACACTCTTGCCTCCTGGCATACCTATACACAATTCTAGCACAAGACAATGAAGCTGTGTTTTTGATGCTCATGGTGGTGTTGGCCCCAAAACCAAAACTTGTGAGGGAGGATTGCGAGACTTTTGTCCCATAAATTCAAACATTTGATGGTACTGTACCGATGTTGGTGTGACACCATTATTCCCCTATACTGGTTGTGATATGGCTGAAATAGATTATTTTATGGCACATTTTGATCAGGAATTCATGGAACATCTCATTGCAGAAACGAATAGATATGCTTACAGCCTATCTATTGACTCTGACTCTGGCATTTTACCTGCCTCTCGCATGACACGTTGGAAAGACACGACAAATGAGGAAATGTATGTGTTTTTAGCATTGTGCATGATGATGAAACATTCTGAAAAACATGTGATCCAGGGTTATTGGAGCAAAGCCAGCCTTGTTCCATCCCCCATGTTCAACAGGTACATGTCACATGACAGGTTCAGGTTCAGGTTCGGGGATCTCAGGACAGGTTCCCCCCTTTAATGCTCTGTAATGTCGATAAATGCAAGACCTTGCATGTGAAGCATAACAATCCACATCACAACTACAACATTGACAGCACTACCCTACAACAGATAGATAGAGAAAAGGACCTTGGTATCAGAATCCATCATTCACTAAAAGCTGCACAACAAGTGGGAGTGGCAGTGAAAAAACCAAACCTAACCTTGGGAATAATCAAGTGTACCTTTACCTTCAAGGAAAAGAAAGTAGTCGTTCAACTATTATAAGGTTCTGGTGCCCCCCCCCCACCTGTATTATTGCATCCAGGCATGGAGACCTCATCTTCAGAAAGACATAGCTGCTTTGGAGTAGGTGCAACACTGGGCAACAAAAATCATACCAGAGCTTAGTCATCTCTCGTATCAGGAATGGTTGAGGGCCACTGGGCTAACAACACTGCAGACAAGGCATGACAGGGCAGATCTAATAGAAACCTTCAAAGTACTAAACAATTTGGATGATGTTGATCCAAACACTGTCTTCAAAAGGTCAGCTGTAACACGAACAAGGAGCAACGGGTTCAAGCTCAACAAGCCACAATGTAGAACAGAAAACAGATGCTTTTTCACCCATAGGGTTGTAAACCTGAGGAATCGCCTATCCGCCGAGGCCGTAAATGTCAAAACTCTGCTGGATTTTAAAATACATACAGATATAAAAGATCATCCAGGAAAATGGGGGGGACCCTTGACAAGCCGCCAACCTCCTGTCCTCATTGAGGCCACTAGTATTAGTGGCCCTCAGGTAAATTCAGGTAAACGTGTCTCTTTGTAGTGTCTCATCTTTGTTCAGACTGCTTGCAGTTTCTCTCCTCCCTGGTGAGTCCCTGTATTTCTTCTGTTTCCGAGAGTAGTTAGCTTCTGGGAGACACAAGGGCCCCTTTCCCTAACAGAAAACCAGTGTTGAATGTAATGAAATGCCAATTACTGGGTGAGATAATTTGTGTTGTATGTACAGTGTCATATAACACAGCATACATGGATCAGAGATCCACCAATTTTTGGTGGCTCCCAGATCCCCCTTACCCCACTCTATTCAAGGTCATCAGGTGGGGGCCGTGTATGTGCATCTGCCCCAGAACCGAGTGCTCAAGCCCTTGGGTGGTAAGAGCCCCCTTTCCTCCCCAGTGAGTTGGGAAGGTGGGGCAAACGAGCGCACAATAGTTTTAAGAGATTCAATAATTTGTTTACATAGTTAGAGAAGTTCATTGGGCAGGTTGTAGGTTTTCTTCTCTTTTGAACCCAGCAGTAGTCTGTTTTGGTTCGGTGACTTTCTGGATGCTTTTCCCGGTGAGGTGATATGCCATAATTTCACCTGCCACTTGTGCCTCTGTAAAGGGAGGGCCACATTTTGACTGATCCCCCAATAGGCCTAAGAACTTCACAGATGATGTGACCTAGCAGTTGGGAACCATCTCGGCAAGATAGTTTCACAGAGGCATCATTGCAAGCCCAGAAATTAGCATTTCATTATATTCGACACTGGTTTTTGCTTTGGCTAGTACAGTATTATGTTTAATAACTCTTAAGTAAGGTTATGGTGACTAAATACTGAAAATACAATCCTAGTGTTAGGAATAATTCACTTTAAACATCAATAAAAATGGTCATGCAAATATTACAGTATGACTAATTGTTGACATTTGCCAAGTGAAGTATTATATTCGTCATGATACTTTGTTGTTGATGCTATACCTCTAATATTATATGTTGCATGATATTGTACACGTTGTGTTGTATGACACTGTACATGCTGTGTTGTATGACACTATGTGCTGTGTTGTATGACACTACATGCTGTGATGTATGACACTGTACATGCTGTGTTGTATGACACTATATGCTGTGATGTATGACACTGTACATGCTGTGTTGTATGACACTACATACTGTGTTGTATGACACTATATGCTGTGTTGTATGACACTGTACATGCTGTGTTGTGTGACACTATATACTGTGTTGTATGACACTATATGCTTTGATGTATGACACTATATGCTGTGTTGTATGACACTATGTGCTGTGTTGTATGACACTACATGCTGTGTTGTATAACACTGTGCATGTTGTGTTGTATTGGCACAGTACACGCTGTGTTGTATGACACTACACTGTACATGTTGTGTTGTATGACACTACATGCTGTGTTGTATAACACTGTGCACACTGTGTTGTATGACACTGTACATGCTGTGTTGTATGACACTGTACATGTTGTGTTGTATGACACTGTACATGTTGTGTTGTATGACACAGTACACACTGTTGTATGACACTGTACATGTTGTGTTGTATGACACTGTACATGTTGTGTTGTATGACACAGTACACACTGTTGTATGACACTGTACATGTTGTGTTGTATGACACAGTACACACTGTTGTATGACACTGTACATGTTGTCTTGTATGACACTGTACATGTTGTGTTGTATGACACAGTACACACTGTTGTATGACACTGTACATGTTGTCACACTGTGTTGTATGACACGTTACATGTTGTGTTGTATGATACAGTACACACTGTGTTGTATGACACTACATGCTGTGTTGTATAACACTGTGCATGTTGTGTTGTATTGGCACAGTACACGCTGTGTTGTATGACACTACACTGTACATGTTGTGTTGTATGACACTACATGTTGTGTTGTATGACACTGTACATGTTGTGTTGTATGGCACAGTACACACTGTGTTGTATGACACTGTACATGTTGTGTTGTATGGCACAGTACACACTGTGTTGTATGACACTGTATATGTTGTGTTGTATGGCACAGTACACACTGTGTTGTATGACACTGTACATGTTGTGTTGTATGGCACAGTACACACTGTGTTGTATGACACTGTATATGCTGTGTTGTATGACACTGTACATGTTGTGTTGTATGGCACAGTACACACTGTGTTGTATGACACTGTATATGCTGTGTTGTATGGCACTGTTGTATGACTGTTGTATGACACTGTATATGCTGTGTTGTATGACACTGTACATGTTGTGTTGTATGGCACAGTACACACTGTGTTGTATGACACTGTATATGCTGTGTTGTATGGCACTGTTGTATGACTGTTGTATGACACTGTACATGTTGTGTTGTATGACACTGTACATGTTGTGTTGTATGACATTGTACATGCTGTGTTGTATGATGTACATACTGTGTTGTATGACACTGTACATGCTGTGTTATATGACACTGTACATGTTGTGTTGTATGACACTGCATTGTGTTGTATGACACTGTACAGGTTGTGTTGTATACCACTGTCCATGCTGTGTTGTATGACACTGTGCATTGTGTTGTAGAGCACTCTGTAGGTTGTCTTGTAGAGCACTCTACAGGTTGTGTTGTAGAGCACTCTGTAGGTTGTGTTGTAGAGCATTCTACAGGTGTGTGTTGTAGAGCACTCTACAGGTTGTGTTGTATGACACTGTATTTGCCAATGTGACAAAAAATAATGACTGCAGCTCATATTGATGGTGATACTATTGTACACAACTTGGAATGACTACATTCACTCATATAATGCCATAGGTCCTACGATGTGGATAGTGCCATTCCATATCCACTGTGTGTGTTGTATTATTTATTTTTAGGGTTTGTAATATAGATGAAACCACTCTCTTGTTCTGAGAATAAGGGAGTGAGATAATGAGCTATCAATATCCACCACTATTACATATGCTGGATTCCTGGTGCCTAACAAACATGTGATAAGCACCTTTCAGTGGTGTTAATACAACCATTCTTCTTTTTTATCTCTTGCATATTAATTTTATCTAGAATATTTATATCCTAATTTGAAAATAGTTCATAAAGAGTAGTTAATTATTTTAAATGAATTTTGTCACCTAGAGTTTTAAGAAAAACATGTTGGTTTGAGACCTGTTTATCTGGTATCTCATTACAACTGGTTGATATCCTTTGTATTTTAGAATATTTTGTCAACTCGCCTGATGAAAAACATTTTGTTTCAGTCAATAGATGGAATGAAATCAAAGGAGGGTACCTCAGGATTTGAATTTTGATGTTTTGAAGCAGCAAAAGTGTGTCATATATGAATATCTGGCTTGCAGAGTGATGGATCAAGTTTAATCATGAAAAGTGTGAACAAATTGTAAATATTGAATCAATAAAACTACGTTTTAAGTGAATCTTCCAATTGTTATATGATGACATGTGGTGTAGTGTTCTCTCAGCCTTTGTTTTGAGATACCGGTGCTGATGGTGGTACATTGACATAATGTTTTCTAGTTAAATCCACCAGTAATGTGACTAGAGGATGGCATATCTCTTGAGAGTCGGCGACACTCATCAACCGGTGAAACCATTTACAGATCTAGTAAATGGATATTGTAATTGTGTGTGAAGGCAACCTAAGCTGTGTATCAACAAGTTTTGGCCTGGGATTTACTGGGATAAAGATGTTCAATCAGCTTGAAACTCCATCACACTGTATGTCATATATTGCATTACTAATATCAAAATGATTTTGTAAGAATATAATAAATTAGTAAACCATTATATAAATCACTGGCTAATTAAAAAAAATATGAATGTTTAATGTTTTCATATATGCTAATGCCAGACTGGTATTTAAATAACACCTACAGATAAAGCTGTCCAGGTATAGATAAGGTAAGCAGATATTTTAAGTATCTTTTACTAGTTATTTAATTATAGTCAACATTTTCTGTATATATTAAGTGATAAGTTACAAATATGTATATATCTAGTATTGTACATGTAGATCTTGTATAGAAATGTTGTTATCTTGTTAGTTATCTGTTGAACATATTATTTTTCATCACTACTCTATAATCAAATTAAGGATTTATACCAGTATTATTGTATTGTAATACTGGGCAACTGTATTTACAACATGTTATTCAAAGTATAAGAGCAGTTTGGTGTATTCCTTCTTGGAACATTATATTATCTCCCAACATCCAGTACTGTACAAAGCAATATGAAGAAATTATTTTAGGTTCACTTACTCAAATGAGAGTGGCTAGTCCTTGTTTATCACCACTTGGATGAAACTTTAGTTAGTATGAAAATGGATGAATAATATTTATACGTGGTTTTACTAAATTTATTTAAAACAAAAAAGTGTGTTGTTGTAGGTGTAATATGGAGATAAATGCCAGGTTTATCATAGCATGCATTCTGGGAATTAGACAAGCATAGTAAGAGAAATGTTCATGCCTTGGCAATGCTACCAATTGTTTTAGCATTTATAATATTTTGATATATGTGTACTGTATTTACTGTTCATTAATTTATTAATAAAATACATACCAATATAATTTTTGCTTCAGACATGTTAAAATTATTATTGCCTCATGTATTTTTTTTTTTTAATGTTTATAATTTAACCATTATTTTGATAAATATTACCTTCAGTACTGTCAAAATAATGTGTCAAGCAGGCCCATATTCATGCTTTCATTTTGAGAGGGTTAAGTCACCATTAACATGTTGAACTCTTTAATGTGAGTTACACAAAATAGAGGCCTATTACAGAGAATTTAAGCCCATTCCTTCTATAAATTCAACCTTTTTTTGTATGTTTTAACTCCAAGATTTATGAAGGCTCTAATTTGAGACACTCAGGATATTAGTTCAGACATTTGTTTATAATTACAATTTAAATATAATTTCTTACATTTTATATGAATTTTATGAAGGAAATAATTGCCGTAGTATGGCTACAAGAGGAAAGTTATAGAGAATGCATCTTTCTATCAGTTGCACTAAATAATATTGGAAGTTTGACAAATGATACTCATGCAATACTAAATGCTCACACTTACTGATGTCAGCCTTCTCCGTGTATTGCAAAATAATAGTTCTCCAATTTCTTTTCACATTTCATATCAAATATTATTGTATAGTGTTGACTTTTCCTTATTTATTTGGAGAAACTTTAGTTTTTGTGATACACACTTTTTTCATAACAGTTAGTAAATGTGATATAATTTTCAAAGATAAGCATACTTGACAATTTTATCATTAAAACCCTTTCAATAATATGATCTTAAAAATTTTACTTTGCTCACAACTCGTGTATGGTGTGAATGTGCGCGCTGTGTGTGCGTGCGCATTCCTCTTTCAGTCTTCTTGTTTCTTTCCTCCTCATTCCCCACTTGTGTTTTTGTCATGGACAGTCTCAGTCCTTCCCTACTATTACTGTCCCACTTGTGTGTTCTTGTCATGGACAGTCCTCCTTCACAATTTTGATTGCTAAACCATCTTTGGGATTTCTTTGATAAATGTTTTGGTTGTTCCTTACAAGGATTTATAATAAATGCTTGAAGACACTTTGTATACCTATGAAAGAATTTGTATTCCAATGCCTTATGGATAGGAAGTTTCCAGAGGGAACAAAGTGTCACAATGTTATATGAATGTAACTACCTAAGTGTACTTACAGGACAAGAGCTATACTCATGGTGCTCCATCTTCACGATAATTTTTGTCATATGATGCTTTGAAACTGCTAATCGTTTTGTCATCAGGCACCTTCTCACTTAACTTGTTCTAACCATCTACAACTCTGTTCTCAAAAGAGAACCTTGTTTTTTTAGCACCTTTGTTTCCTTACCATGAATCTATGGCCTCATGCTCTTGAAGTGCAGATTTAAAAAAAAACTTGACCTGACTAGAGGTCGAGGAGACTTTCCTGACCAGAGGTCAAGATATATATTCATTATGTTTAAAGTTAGGAATGATTTGTATGAATGTATTTATTTATTTATTTGTTTATTTATATACAAGAAGGTACATTGGGTGTTAACAGAGAACATAGAAATTAAGTTGATTTTACATTCTTGTAAAGCCACTAGCACGCATAGTGTTTCAGGCAAGTCCTTAAACTAACAGATAATTTTTAGATAATTCACAGTAAAATTGACAAAAAATGTTTACAGATACTTTACAGCTTTACAGGTACAGATAATTTTAACACTTCGGCTCGGTAACGACGCAGTATTGCATCGTTCTTTTACTCGGGGGTAGTCCGGTAACGACACAGCATTGCATCGTTTCCGGCGGCTTCGGGAGGGGCGTGCTGCGGTTTTGGACATTATATGCATATACACCTGTAGGGAATTCCATTGCAAATACATTGATAACTAAATGAAAGACCTAGGACCAAAATTGAGGTAACAAAGTTGAAAAGAGTATACCCATTTTATTGCTTTTTATTAGCGCTCACTGAGGTAATGCACCGTCACATTCTCTGTTTGTTGTGGGTGGGACGCTGGGCCTTTGAACTTTATATTTGCATATACTCCTGTAGGGAATTCTATTGCGAACACAATGACACCAAAATGAAAGATCTAGGACGAGAATTGAGATGTCCAAAATGAAGAGAGTGTACACATTTTATTGTTCCTATGCGCTCCCGGGTAATACGTTCTCCCGGGTAATACGCTCTCACTTTCTCGCCTGGCTTTTGGGCTTTATATGCATTTAGTCCTGTAGAGAATTCTATTGCGAACATATTGATACCAAATTGAAAAACCTAGGACGAGAATTGAGATGACAAAGTTGAAGAGTATACACATTTCGGTATGACCGCGTGCTCTATTATAATGAGAGGCACCTTGGGGTGGTGCAGCGCTCTCTTTCTAGTGACTTTCATCTTGTTGGCGGGTGGAGCGCACTGCTGTTTTTGACATTATATGCATATACTCTTATTGGGAATTCTATTGCGAACACATTGATGCCAAAATGAAAGACCTAGGACGAGAATTGGGGTAACCAAAGTGAAAAGAGTATACACATTTTATCAGTCTTGTGTGCTCCCAGGTAACACGCTCTCACTTTCTCTGTTTGCTGCGGATGGTACGCTGGGCATTTAGACTTAATATGCCTTTAGTCCTGTAGAGACTAAACTCTAGTCATGTAGAAACCTGTCCTGTAGAGACTAAACTCTAGTCCTGTAGAAAGTCCTATAGAAACTCTCACAAGTCATTGCGAACACAATGATACCAAAATGAAAGACCTAGGACGAGAATTGAGGTAACCAAAGTGAAAGGAGTGTAAACATTTTATCGCTCTTGAGCCACGCTCCCGGGTAACACGCTCTCACTTTCTCTGTTTGTTGCGGATGGTACGCTGAGCATTTGGACTTTATATGCCTTTAGTCTTATAGAGAATTCTGTTGCAAACACACTCATACCAAAATGAAAGACCTAGGACGAGAATTGAGGTAACCAAAGTGAAAGAAGTGGACACATTTTATCGGTTTTGCACGCTCCCGGGTAACACGCTTTCACTTTCTCTGTTTGTTGCGGATGGTACGCTGGGCATTTGGACTTAATGTGCCTTTAGTCCTGTAGAGAATTCTATTGCTAACACAATGATACCAAATTGAAAACCTAGGACGAGAATTGAGGTAACAAAGTTGAAAAGATTATATACTTTTCAGAATTACCGCGCGCTCCCACGGAATGCCCAAACCCACCCGGAGTAGTGCAGTGCATGCGCGCCCAGAGCATCAAAGTGTTAAGTAGAATAATTACAGAAATTTTTTTTAAAAATGTTTACAGAAATTTTGACACAAAGCAGATCAGAATAATACACAATAATGAACAAGGATTACTAGGTACATAGGATAATATTACAGGGTTATATATTGGTTCACTGAAGCACAATATGAGGATCATTTCAAGGAAAAATGCAGTAGAACATGTACTCAACACAACAACCATGATACCAGATGATATTTAAGATTACAATGGCAAAGAAATATGGGTTAGGTACAAATATTGGGGAATTGGGTAGCACTAGGTACAATGCGAGATAAAGCACTAGATGGAAAACTATGATGAAATTAGGTACTTTTTGTTTTTGTTTTTGAATAAGGCAAAAGTTGGACAGCTTTTCAATTCATTAGGGAGTGAGTTCTGTAGACTAGGTCCCTTTATTTGTATAGTGTGTTTACACAGATTAAGTTTGACTCTGGGGATATCAAAGAGATATTTATGTCTGCTGTGGTGAGTATGTGTTCTATTACATCTGTCCAGGAAGAGTTTCAGAACAGGGTTTGCACTTAAGAAAAGGGTTTTATAAATGTAATTGACACAAGAGAAAGTATGGAGTGAAGTTATGTTTAGCATGTTTAGGGATTTAAACAAGGAAACTGTGTGTTGTCTGAAAGCAGAGTTTGTTATTGTCCTGATAGTAGATTTTTGTTGTGTGATGATGAGCTTGAGGTAGTTTGCAGAGGTTGAACCCCCAAGCTCAGATACCATAAGTAAGATAGGGATAGATAAGTGCATAATAGTGAGAGGAGAGCAGAGTAGGGTACATAATATCTGATCTTAAAGAGGATACCAACTGCTTTAGAAACCTTTTTAGTTATGTGTTGTATGTGGGTGCTGAAGTTGAGTCTCTTGTCTAAGTATAGGCCATTTACAGTGCATGTATGTGTGGGAGAAAGTAGGGATCTGGGTAAAAGTAGGGACTTTTATCACTGTCCCCATTATCCCCACCTCATTATCCTTGACAACCATTCGATCCAATTTGTGGAGGTAGGCAGAATACTGGGACTCATGATAAATACTACTTTTCCTTTCTACTAGGGTGCTCTAAGGCCCTTGCCCTCCTTCGGGTATTGTCCCATACTTCTTGGGGAGCGGATAGGCGCACTCTCCTTGCTTTACATTCCTCTCTCATCCTGTCTAAGCTCGATTATGGTTGCCCTGTTTACTCGTCTGCTTCTCCTCCTACTCTTCGCTGTCTTGATGCTTTGCACCATACTGGGTTGCGCCTCAGTTCTGGTGCTTTTCGTTCAACTCCCGCCCTCAGCTTGTATGTTGACACAGTCTTCCTGTCTCTCCAGGACCGCTATGATCGCTACTGTCTTCGCTATCTTGCGCGGTCCTTGCAACATCCTTCCTCTCGCCTGTGTCATGCTTTAACTTTTACCCCTCCTGCAGTTCCTGTCCCTCTTCACCACCTCACTCATTCTGTCCGGTTATCTCGCTTACAGGATTCTCTTTCCGTCCGTATTTCTAATATTTCTCCTCGTGTTGTTCCTTCTTTGCCCCCGTGGAGAGTCCCCCTTCCGCAGTTTTGTACATCCTTCACCCGCATCACTAAAGCTTTTATCCCTCCTATGGTTCTAAAATGCCTTTTCCTTGAGCACTTTTCTTCTCACTTCCACTCCGTCTCCGTCTTCACTGATGGGTCTAAGTCTGCGGACGGTGTTGGCTACTCTGTTGTTTTTCCTGATCACACTTATATGTGTCGTTTACCTCTGGAGACTAGCATCTTCACAGCGGAGCTTTATGCTATTCTCTATGCTCTTCGTCTCCTGCTCTCTCATTGTCAATCTTCCTTTGTAGTTGTTGTTGACTCTCGTAGTGCCCTCATGGCTCTCGGGTCCTTTAATCCGGTTCATCCAGTGGTTGTCGAGATCCAACATTGGCCGTTTCTTGTTCACAGTAAATTTAAATCGGTTGAGTTTTGTTGGGTTCCCAGCCATATTGGTGTCTCTTTAAATGAGCGTGCGGATGCTGCCGCCAGGGAAGCTGTCCGCTCTTGTTCCATCTCTCGTAAAGGTATTCCTTTTTCCAACTTTTACCCGGTTATCCATTCCTCCATCCTTACCAGTTGGCAGGCTTGTTGGTCGTCTGTTACTGGTAACAAAGTACGTTCTCTTAAAGGTTGTGTGTCCTCGTGGCCGTCCTCCTACCACCGTAACCGGCGATGGGAAACGGCTCTGGCGAGGTTGCGTATTGGCCATACTCACTTAACTCATGGTCACTTGATGGAGCGCCGCCCTGCTCCTTATTGTCCTAATTGCATTGTCCATTTTACGGTCGTGCGTATCCTTGTTGAATGTCCTGACTTCCGGGACGAGCGTGTGTCTTATTTTCTGACCATCCCCCGCGGTCGGTTGTCTCTCGATAGTATTCTTGGCGACTCGGATACTTTTGATATCATTCGCCTTATGCGTTTCTGTTCTCGTATTGGCGTCCTTGGTGATATTTAGCGCCCTCTGATTATCCCGCACATTTGATGGTGCTACATAACCTTCCCGGTTTGGTGCCTTCTTTTTGATAATTATTTACTTACTTTCTACTAGGGAAAGTAGGGACTGTCTGTATAAACATCAGAGGTCCACAGTTGTTCAACACCCTACCACCAAGCATAAGAAATATTGTCGGAACAACTGTGGACATCTTCAAGAGGAAACTGGATTGTTTCCTCCAAGGAGTGCTGGACCAACCGGGCTGTGGTGGGTATGTGGGCCTGCGGGCCGCCCCAAGCAACAGCCTAGTGGACCAAACTCTCACAAGGCAAGCTTGGCCTCGGGCTTGGGGAGTAGAACAACTCCCTGAACCCCATCAATCAGGTATCAACCAGGTATCAACCAGGGAGGGCCTCACTGCATTTAATGCAGAGAACTTTAACCCCTGGGCTGTGCAACTATTAATAGCTGACATCCCCATGGTGTGCAAGAAAAAACCAGCATTGAATGTAATGAAGCCCCATTTTCTGGGTGAGCCCCGGACGCTCTTGTTTATCTTGAGATGATTTTGGGGCTTAGCGTCCCTGCGGTCCGGTCCTCGACCAGGCCTCCTTTTTGCTACACACCCCCCAGGAAGTAGCCCGTAGCAGCTGTCTTAACTCCCAGGTACCTATTTACTGCTAGGTAACATGGGCATCAGGGTGAAAGATACCATGCCCATTTGTTTCCGCCTTCACCGACCTGGAACCTGGAACTTCAGGACTACGAATCTGAAGCGCTGTCCACTCAGCTGTTATGGCTCCCTGGAGCCATCGGGCTAATTTGCGATATATATTAGACCAGGACTTTAGCCAATGGAGATCAGCCTACCTGGGACATCGAGCCAGAACCTGGCCCCAATCGGAGAAGCACAGGGAGCAATGGCCCTGGAAAACCCACCCTCTGATCAGGGGGTTTTCCTGTAACGTACGATTATGTTACGTTGTTGGGTTGATTAGATACACAGTGTTTAGTGAGTTTCATATTTATTTAGTAGTCCTAGATACAGCAGTGTCGTAGACGTTGAGACGAAGCCTGGAGCAGAGCAGAGAGCTGAGTGAGGCCGGAGTCGTGGAGCTCTATGTGGGAGAGCGTGGCGGCTCGATTAAGAATTGTGAGTGTCTGAACTCGGGGAGCGAGAGCGTGGCGGCTCGATGCGGTCGTAGTCTGCTGTCTGCTCTGTGTCGAAGCTGTAGCGTCTTGGGTCGACTAGAACTGCCCAAGCCGAGTACTACATTCTTGACTGGAGATTGTACTGCCTTGCTGTTCTGAACTCGCTGGGTTATATGGTGATTACACCTCAGCTCCCTCCAACAAGGTGAGAAGAGTATTACCTGTAATTGGGGAAAGGATTGTAGCTTGTGTGATTAGTAATGCATTAAGATGAGATAATGGAGCGAGTATAAGGATTACTCGCTACAGGACTCCCCCTGCCAGGGAATGAAAGAAAACAATATAACAAAAAATACGTGGTCGTTGTGGAACATGTAGTCCGGTACCAAAAGATGCAGGCAGTGTGTGGACAAGCTCGGTGTAGCAGGAGAGAAGAATGTGCATGATTGTTGCGTCCTTGGGTCGCTGGTGGAGCATTTAGATCCGGGGCGGATGGGCTCGGGCACCAGGACAATAGGAGGTAATGTAGGCACGTAGTTAGGACAACAAGGGAATCACTGCTAGAGCTGAATTTTCCTGGAGGCGACGAAGAGTCGGAAACGCAAGCTGAAAGTCCTGTACTGGGCAAAGTGCTTGATTCGGCAGAGTATCCGAATGCAGTGAACGTGTAGATGAATCTGATGACAGAGCAGCTGTCGTGGGCGTCCCTGTAGGGCAAGCAGTGCCCTGGCAGCGACGGAGAGTCGATAGGACAGGCTGCAGATCCTACATGATGTAATCATTGATGAGGCTGTCAGATGAGTGAGTAACGATCGTGGAGCAGCAAGCCGTAGCAGATGAAAATGCAGAGATGATCGCGATGAAAATCATAGCTGTGGCGAGGGTGTTGGCAGCGTTCCATGACATGTGGCTGCGGTCCACAGCAAGCAGTAGCAGTAGAGGTCCAATGAGAGTCCATGTTGTAGTCCATCGTGGCTGGGTATCGTCGAAACTCTCAGGGGTCACCAATGTAACGTACGATTATGTTACGTTGTTGGGTTGATTAGATACACAGTGTTTAGGGAGTTTCATATTTATTTAGTAGTCCTAGATACAGCAGTGTCGTAGACGTTGAGACGAAGCCTGGAGCAGAGCAGAGAGCCGAGTGAGGCCGGAGTCGTGGAGCTCTATGTGGGAGAGCGTGGCGGCTCGATTGAGAATTGTGAGTGTCTGAACTCGGGGAGCGAGAGCGTGGCGGCTCGATGCGGTCGTAGTCTGCTGTCTGCTCTGTGTCGAAGCTGTAGCATCTTGGGTCGACTAGAACTGCCCAAGCCGAGTACTACATTCTTGACTGGAGATTGTACTGCCTTGCTGTTCTGAACTCGCTGGGTTATATGGTGATTACACCTCAGCTCCCTCCAACAAGGTGAGAAGAGTATTACCTGTAATTGGGGAAAGGATTGTAGCTTGTGTGATTAGTAATGCATTAAGATAATGAGATAATGGAGCGAGTATAAGGATTACTCGCTACATTCCTTATTTGCCATTGACTTGGGTTAGGCACCCAGAAAGGTAGGCATAACTAAACAGACCCCCACATGGTAAGAAAATTGCAACCGAAAAACAGAGACAGAACTCCCTCAATTCTTAAGGAAACAAGCAGACATACAAACGTCACACCATGCTGCAGCGCCGCTTGTCCGTACAGTCCTTTCCTCCCCAGGTGGGGGGTAGGGGGAGCCCCGGACCCCCATGCCGCTACCTAGCAACTCTAGTTTGGAAGCTAGGCATCAAAACAACGCGAAAACTGCCAAACTGAGGGAGGGAGGGAGGGTGCCAGGGAGCCTCCAGGGCTCACCCAGAAAATGGTGTTTCATTACAATCATTGCTGGATTTCTGTGGAGAGCCCCTTCGGCTCTCTGGAGCTACATAACCAAAGATAACGAAAAGAGGGACTTACCCAGGAGGCAGCCACCACACACCCCTCAACTCGAAATCGAGACAACAGGCTGCAACCTGCAATCCAAAGCAAAACAAGAATACCCAGGCCCAGGAACGGTAAATATATTACCCCTGGCTTGACCAACCAAGCCCAAGGATTAACCCAAGGATTCCTCCAGAAAGCAGCCAGCTTTTCTTCGTCAGAAAAGGAGGAGAAGGCTGCAACTGAACTAACTGACAACCAGCACTGAAGGAGCAAAAACCCCCTGCGCCAGAGGAGAGCGTGAAGCTCGCCAACTAGACCCCCAGAGGCCAATGCCAACAGAAACAGAGCCTCGGAAAAACAATCTTGAATCGAAGGAGCCACCACGAATCAAGGAGAAAGAAGAGCACCTTGTCCAAGGGCCAGGATGGCTCAGGCGGTTAGTGGGTTGGGCACCAGCCTATGGTACCCAACGCCACCATAGGCCGGAGGACACAACCCGAACGCCCACGAATCGTGGGACAAGGTGTGAGCCACAAAACCAGGTGAAAAAATCAACACCCAAGCATTCCCAGAGGAACAAAATAAGGGCAAAATGACCTAAAAGAAAGAACAAAACAGAGAAATGGCAATGGGAGGATAAAATCTCCCATAGGAGGCGAAAAAACACCCACAAAACATGAGTGCACACTCCCAGGCACATGTAAACAAGCAAACCGCAGGGCCGCCCTTGCGGCCAGGCGGGGAAATGACCCGTAGAAGTAAATGGCCACCAAAACAAAAGGAGACATGGCCGACACAAGAGAGCCGAAATCGCCCGAGCAATTGTGGGAATTAAAGAAGATGGGAGGAAGGACGAAATAACCCTCCCCAGAATGCACATAGCCTAAACAGGGAAAAACAGCCCTAGAACTGCTAGTGGGCTCCCCCCACAGCCCTGGGAACCCACAACATAGGCCCTCCCTTAACCCTTAGACCACACAATACATACGTATATGATTTGACAAAAAATAATTTAAGAAAAGTTGTTAAAACTTGCACAAACACTTTCCAATTTTTTTTTTTGCATAATCAACTAGGCAAATGCTCCAACTTTGTCTAAATGATCACAGCATAACTTGAAAAACCAGAGAATCAAAATTAATTTTAAAATTGAATATTGAAAACTTCAGATTTTCAATTCAGAAAAAAATATGAACTCATTAATTGTTCATTTAATATTATTATTCTCTCAGAATAGTATATAATCTTCATTTTCATTAAATTAGAATATAGGTTTTTTAGTATAGTTTACTGTAAAAAAAATCCTCAATAGGACATTCAAATATGCGGCAAATTTAGACCAAAAAATATAACTCCAAATGTATAAAGTTAATGAAGAATCCATTCTGATGGGATTGTAGAACAGCAGAGCACACAATATGTCAAAATAGTGAGAATCTGTTAATAACTGGAATTTTAGAATTCGATTTCTTTCTTTATTATGCACCCCATACCCATCCCGTGGGCGGTGGTGTAAAGCAGGGTCTCCAAACTATGGCCCGCGGGCCACATCCGGCCCGCCAAACAAATCCCTGTGTGGTGGCCTTGAAAAAATAATTATCGTACGAATGGCATCGCAGAATTATTCAAAGCTGGGGCTGCTGACTGGTGGCGCTCAGCCCGAGTCAGTTTTCCTCTCTCTCGATAGTGTGACGCACAGATACTAGTACTGGTAGGTATGTGTTGTGCATTACAACCAATCAGTTATGTATAACTGTATATTGTGGGGATGGAGGGCGAGTGGGGCTTCGCTGCTTCTGTTTCAGGGAGTTTTGTGTCCATTTTTGGTTCAACATACTTGTGTGAACAAACATTTTCCAAAATGAAGTATGTGAAATCTAACTATCGAGCAAATTTGTCTGATGATCACTTGAAATCAATTCTTACAATTGGCTCATCTAATCTGGAACCTGATTTTAATGAAATTTTGAAGTCAAAACGACAGAATCATTCGTCACACTAATTTGGTTGCATAAAACTAAAGGCAGGAATCTATTTAGTTTACCCTAATTTTTTCCAAAAAGATATGTTTTAATTTTTCCATGTTTATACTTTAATATTTGAGGAAATTAAATTACTGGCACTGATTTTTTTTTTTCATTTTTTATTCCTTCGGCCCTCATAAATATGGGAAATATATAATGTGGCCCTTACATTGAAAAGTTTGGAGACCCCTGGTGTAAAGGATTACAGAGGCACATAATCGGTTCAGGAACTGAACCCTCTAGTTCGTTTAGCTAAGCAAATAACAATGTTTGACGCTAGTTACAAAATTATCAATGTTGTATACACATGTACACACCCTCATACATGTACATATATATATACGTATACACATATACATACACATACATATCTAATCACCCACACAAATACACACATCAATAATCTTTGTGTCACAAGTGACACAAAGAGGTGTCACAAGTAACATTACAAGAGGCTCACAACAGTCACTATACAATTAAGGCACTTTACATCTATAGTGAGTCACACAGTTACTAGTCTTGCTGCACACCCACCCAACTGGGCGGCAGCTTTACAGTCATGTGCATGCATTACCTACAGTATGCAAATTTTGGATACTTCGCTAAAATTTCGGGCAGCACATCATTGTGAATGAAGTACTTACACATTTCTTGAACACTATTGATGGTGTTATCTCTAAATTCCGCAATTTTTTCACATTCCATTATATAATGACGCAAAGTATGCGAATAGTTCTGCTGACAGAGTTTACATTTAGTCAAATCTACATCAGCAGATGTTACAAACTCCCAGAGGTACTTGTAGCCGAGCCTAAGCCTAGCAGTGGTAACATCTAGAAGTCTGCTAACATTATTGGATGACCCATAGACGTGCGGTTCTTCATGCATAATAGAATGATGATAGATGGAGTAACTGGTGTGAATTTCACTTTGCCTCAAGTCTCCGAAATTTAGTTGATGTTCCTGGGATATTGCTGCCCTCAGGCTGCTCAAAGGCAGTCCAAGTTGGTAATCAATTCCCTCTTTACGAGCAAAAGTCTTGGCTAACTCATCAGTTCTATCATGCATTCGGAGACCAATATGGGAAGGAATCCACAGGAGACAAACTCTGACTCCATCATTGATTATTTCACTATATCTATCTGTGTCTAGCTTCAGAGATAAGCACGTCACAGTTATGCCTTGGGGAGCTGAGGGNGCCCCAAGACCATGGGGAGCATCAGTTTCAAGGAAGTAACCATGTCTGACGCATCGTCTAGGAGCTATGACCTACGAGTCCCGGTCAGCCACGGTCCAGCAAAACGATTCTCAGAGGACCAAACATGACATATTGTATGATGGACCCATGGATGATGATTTAGACTACAGTCCTGAAAAAGACCTAACACAGAGGTCGGACACGAATGAGGGGGAAGCCAAGGTGGACGATGTTGCGAGTGGTACCGTACACATGCCATGCCCAGCCTGTCTCACTGTCCTGGATCAACACTGCTAGAGTCATCATCACCTTGTGTGTCCCCTGATGTGAGTTTATTTGGTGATACTGTACTACATGTGATAAATCATTCTCGGGATTCAGTGACATAGGCTCCAATACAAGCAGTGTTGATGACCCAAGTACAAGCAGTGATGGTGTTACTAGGCGGGGTTTTGCTGCCTCAGCAACACACCGAGGCAAGTTCCAGCGTGTCACGCGGCCAGAGGACAATGATGAAAGTGTTCCCTCGACATCAGGTGTTCATTATAGGCCTTCACTATGAAGAACACTCTTGCCTCCTGGCATACCTATACACAATTCTAGCACAAGACAATGAAGCTGTGTTTTTGATGCTCATGGTGGTGTTGGCCCCAAAACCAAAACTTGTGAGGGAGGATTGTGAGACTTTTGTCCCATAAATTCAAACATTTGATGGTACTGTACCGATGTTGGTGTGACACCATTATTCCCCTATACTGGTTGTGATATGGCTGAAATAGATTATTTTATGGCACATTTTGATCAGGAATTCATGGAACATCTCATTGCAGAAACGAATAGATATGCTTACAGCCTATCTATTGACTCTGACTCTGGCATTTTACCTGCCTCTCGCATGACACGTTGGAAAGACACGACAAATGAGGAAATGTATGTGTTTTTAGCATTGTGCATGATGATGAAACATTCTGAAAAACATGTGATCCAGGGTTATTGGAGCAAAGCCAGCCTTGTTCCATCCCCCATGTTCAACAGGTACATGTCACATGACAGGTTCAGGTTCAGGTTCGGGGATCTCAGGACAGGTTCCCCCCTTTAATGCTCTGTAATGTCGATAAATGCAAGACCTTGCATGTGAAGCATAACAATCCACATCACAACTACAACATTGACAGCACTACCCTACAACAGATAGATGGAGAAAAGGACCTTGGTATCAGAATCCATCATTCACTAAAAGCTGCACAACAAGTGGGAGTGGCAGTGAAAAAACCAAACCTAACCTTGGGAATAATCAAGTGTACCTTTACCTTCAAGGAAAAGAAAGTAGTCGTTCAACTATTATAAGGTTCTGGTGCCCCCCCCCCCCACCTGTATTATTGCATCCAGGCATGGAGACCTCATCTTCAGAAAGACATAGCTGCTTTGGAGTAGGTGCAACACTGGGCAACAAAAATCATACCAGAGCTTAGTCATCTCTCGTATCAGGAATGGTTGAGGGCCACTGGGCTAACAACACTGCAGACAAGGCATGACAGGGCAGATCTAATAGAAACCTTCAAAGTACTAAACAATTTGGATGATGTTGATCCAAACACTGTCTTCAAAAGGTCAGCTGTAACACGAACAAGGAGCAACGGGTTCAAGCTCAACAAGCCACAATGTAGAACAGAAAACAGATGCTTTTTCACATAGGGTTGTAAACCTGAGGAATCGCCTATCCGCCGAGGCCGTAAATGTCAAAACTCTGCTGGATTTTAAAATACATACAGATATAAAAGATCATCCAGGCAAATGGGGGGGACCCTTGACAAGCCGCCAGCCTCCTGTCCTCATTGAGGCCACTAGTATTAGTGGCCCTCAGGTAAATTCAGGTAAACGTGTCTCTTTGTAGTGTCTCATCTTTGTTCAGACTGCTTGCAGTTTCTCTCCTCCCTGGTCCCTGTATTTCTTCTGTCTCTCCCTGGTGAGTCCCTGTATTTCTTCTGTTTCCGAGAGTAGTTAGCTTCTGGGAGACACAAGGGCCCCTTTCCCTAACAGAAAACCAGTGTTGAATGTAATGAAATGCCAATTACTGGGTGAGATAATTTGTGTTGTATGTACAGTGTCATACAACACAGCATACATGGATCAGAGATCCACCAATTTTTGGTGGCTCCCAGATCCCCCCTTACCCCACTCTATTCAAGGTCATCAGGTGGGGGCCGTGTATGTGCATCTGCCCCAGAACCGAGTGCTCAAGCCCTTGGGTGGTAAGAGCCCCCTTTCCTCCCCAGTGAGTTGGGAAGGTGGGGCAAACGAGCGCACAATAGTTTTAAGAGATTCAATAATTTGTTTACATAGTTAGAGAAGTTCATTGGGCAGGTTGTAGGTTTTCTTCTCTTTTGAACCCAGCAGTAGTCTGTTTTGGTTCGGTGACTTTCTGGATGCTTTTCCCGGTGAGGTGATATGCCATAATTTCACCTGCCACTTGTGCCTCTGTAAAGGGAGGGCCACATTTTGACTGATCCCCCAATAGGCCTAAGAACTTCACAGATGATGTGACCTAGCAGTTGGGAACCATCTCGGCAAGATAGTTTCACAGAGGCATCATTGCAAGCCCAGAAATTAGCATTTCATTATATTCGACACTGGTTTTTGCTTTGGCTAGTACAGTATTATGTTTAATAACTCTTAAGTAAGGTTATGGTGACTAAATACTGAAAATACAATCCTAGTGTTAGGAATAATTCACTTTAATCAATAAAAATGGTCATGCAAATATTACAGTATGACTAATTGTTGACATTTGCCAAGTGAAGTATTATATTCGTCATGATACTTTGTTGTTGATGCTATACCTCTAATATTATATGTTGCATGATATTGTACACGTTGTGTTGTATGACACTGTACATGCTGTGTTGTATGACACTATGTGCTGTGTTGTATGACACTACATGCTGTGATGTATGACACTGTACATGCTGTGTTGTATGACACTATATGCTGTGATGTATGACACTGTACATGCTGTGTTGTATGACACTACATACTGTGTTGTATGACACTATATGCTGTGTTGTATGACACTGTACATGCTGTGTTGTGACACTATATACTGTGTTGTATGACACTATATGCTTTGATGTATGACACTATATGCTGTGTTGTATGACACTATGTGCTGTGTTGTATGACACTACATGCTGTGTTGTATAACACTGTGCATGTTGTGTTGTATTGGCACAGTACACGCTGTGTTGTATGACACTACACTGTACATGTTGTGTTGTATGACACTACATGCTGTGTTGTATAACACTGTGCATGTTGTGTTGTATTGGCACAGTACACGCTGTGTTGTATGACACTACACTGTACATGTTGTGTTGTATGACACTACATGCTGTGTTGTATAACACTGTGCATGTTGTGTTGTATTGGCACAGTACACGCTGTGTTGTATGACACTACACTGTACATGTTGTGTTGTATGACACTACATCCTGTGTTGTATAACACTGTGCACACTGTGTTGTATGACACTGTACATGCTGTGTTGTATGACACTGTACATGTTGTGTTGTATGACACTGTACATGTTGTGTTGTATGACACAGTACACACTGTTGTATGACACTGTACATGTTGTGTTGTATGACACTGTACATGTTGTGTTGTATGACACAGTACACACTGTTGTATGACACTGTACATGTTGTGTTGTATGACACAGTACACACTGTTGTATGACACTGTACATGTTGTCTTGTATGACACTGTACATGTTGTGTTGTATGACACAGTACACACTGTTGTATGACACTGTACATGTTGTCACACTGTGTTGTATGACACGTTACATGTTGTTGTATGATACAGTACACACTGTGTTGTATGACACTACATGCTGTGTTGTATAACACTGTGCATGTTGTGTTGTATTGGCACAGTACACGCTGTGTTGTATGACATACACTGTACATGTTGTGTTGTATGACACTACATGTTGTGTTGTATGACACTGTACATGTTGTGTTGTATGGCACAGTACACACTGTGTTGTATGACACTGTATATGCTGTGTTGTATGGCACAGTACACACTGTGTTGTATGACACTGTACATGTTGTGTTGTATGGCACAGTACACACTGTGTTGTATGACACTGTATATGCTGTGTTGTATGGCACTGTTGTATGACACTGTATATGCTGTGTTGTATGACACTGTACATGTTGTGTTGTATGGCACAGTACACACTGTGTTGTATGACACTGTATATGCTGTGTTGTATGGCACTGTTGTATGACACTGTATATGCTGTGTTGTATGACACTGTACATGTTGTGTTGTATGGCACAGTACACACTGTGTTGTATGACACTGTATATGCTGTGTTGTATGGCACTGTTGTATGACTGTTGTATGACACTGTACATGTTGTGTTGTATGACACTGTACATGTTGTGTTGTATGACATTGTACATGCTGTGTTGTATGATGTACATACTGTGTTGTATGACACTGTACATGCTGTGTTATATGACACTGTACATGTTGTGTTGTATGACACTGCATTGTGTTGTATGACACTGTACAGGTTGTGTTGTATACCACTGTCCATGCTGTGTTGTATGACACTGTGCATTGTGTTGTAGAGCACTCTGTAGGTTGTCTTGTAGAGCACTCTACAGGTTGTGTTGTAGAGCACTCTGTAGGTTGTGTTGTAGAGCATTCTACAGGTTGTGTTGTAGAGCACTCTACAGGTTGTGTTGTATGACACTGTATTTGCCAATGTGACAAAAAATAATGACTGCAGCTCATATTGATGGTGATACTATTGTACACAACTTGGAATGACTACATTCACTCATATAATGCCATAGGTCCTATGATGTGGATAGTGCCATTCCATATCCACTGTGTGTGTTGTATTATTTATTTTTAGGGTTTGTAATATAGATGAAACCACTCTCTTATTCTGAGAATAAGGGAGTGAGATAATGAGCTATCAATATCCACCACTATTACATATGCTGGATTCCTGGTGCCTAACAAACATGTGATAAGCACCTTTCAGTGGTGTTAATACAACCATTCTTCTTTTTTATCTCTTGCATATTAATTTTATCTAGAATATTTATATCCTAATTTGAAAATAGTTCATAAAGAGTAGTTAATTATTTTAAATGAATTTTGTCACCTAGAGTTTTAAGAAAAACATGTTGGTTTGAGACCTGTTTATCTGGTATCTCATTACAACTGGTTGATATCCTTTGTATTTTAGAATATTTTGTCAACTCGCCTGATGAAAAACATTTTGTTTCAGTCAATAGATGGAATGAAATCAAAGGAGGGTACCTCAGGATTTGAATTTTGATGTTTTGAAGCAGCAAAAGTGTGTCATATATGAATATCTGGCTTGCAGAGTGATGGATCAAGTTTAATCATGAAAAGTGTGAACAAATTGTAAATATTGAATCAATAAAACTACGTTTTAAGTGAATCTTCCAAATTGTTATATGATGACATGTGGTGTAGTGTTCTCTCAGCCTTTGTTTTGAGATACGGTGCTGATGGTGGTACATTGACATAATGTTTTCTAGTTAAATCCACCAGTAATGTGACTAGAGGATGGCATATCTCTTGAGAGTCGGCGACACTCATCAACCGGTGAAACCATTTACAGATCTAGTAAATGGATATTGTAATTGTGTGTGAAGGCAACCTAAGCTGTGTATCAACAAGTTTTGGCCTGGGATTTACTGGGATAAAGATGTTCAATCAGCTTGAAACTCCATCACACTGTATGTCATATATTGCATTACTAATATCAAAATGATTTTGTAAGAATATAATAAATTAGTAAACCATTATATAAATCACTGGCTAATTAAAAAAAATATGAATTGTTTAATGTTTTCATATATGCTAATGCCAGACTGGTATTTAAATAACACCTACAGATAAAGCTGTCCAGGTATAGATAAGGTAAGCAGATATTTTAAGTATCTTTTACTAGTTATTTAATTATAGTCAACATTTTCTGTATATATTAAGTGATAAGTTACAAATATGTATATATCTAGTATTGTACATGTAGATCTTGTATAGAAATGTTGTTATCTTGTTAGTTATCTGTTGAACATATTATTTTTCATCACTACTCTATAATCAAATTAAGGATTTATACCAGTATTATTGTATTGTAATACTGGGCAACTGTATTTACAACATGTTTATTCAAAGTATAAGAGCAGTTTGGTGTATTCCTTCTTGGAACATTATATTATCTCCCAACATCCAGTACTGTACAAAGCAATATGAAGAAATTATTTTAGGTTCACTTACTCAAATGAGAGTGGCTAGTCCTTGTTTATCACCACTTGGATGAAACTTTAGTTAGTATGAAAATGGATGAAATATTTATACGTGGTTTTACTAAATTTATTTAAAACAAAAAAGTGTGTTGTTGTAGGTGTAATATGGAGATAAATGCCAGGTTTATCATAGCATGCATTCTGGGAATTAGACAAGCATAGTAAGAGAAATGTTCATGCCTTGGCAATGCTACCAATTGTTTTAGCATTTATAATATTTTGATATATGTGTACTGTATTTACTGTTCATTAATTTATTAATNTTCTCTATGGTTGTAAGACCTTCCACGAGGCCAACAATTTTATCTACTACTTTTGCTTCTTCTACAGCTCTTTCTGACCTAGATGTTATCTCCTTTTCTTTGCATCCAAAAATGATCAGGGACTTACTCCGACCAACTGTGTTTTGCACCAACTTTGGGTTAGATGCCAATTCTTTTCTCACTTCTAGCCTAATGTTTGTTTTATCTTGGTTGCTGCAGTGTTTGACTTCTTTTACTGCTTCTTCTATTTTTTCCTTGTCCTTGGCCACTTGCGCATAAGTGAGTTGCATATCTTTCTTGCACTGTTCTATTCCCTGTGCAACTTCTGACTGTGACTGTGTGTGTATTAGTGCTGAAAGGGGGAGGGAATTAGTTATTAATTAGTAACAGTTGATTGATTGACAATTGAGAGGGGTGGGCCGAAAGAGCAGAGCTCAACCCTCGCTAGCGCAACTAGTTGAATACAACTAGAATCTGACCCTCCCTAAGCAGCGAATGGGAGCCGTAGGATCAGAGGTCACATTTGAGCTGATTCAAAAATCCACAAGAAAGTCAAAATGCTCAAAAACAAGCAGCTACTTGAGAAATTTATAACCCAGATGAAACAATGTCAACAATCACCTGTACTGCTAGATCACCACATCTTTGGCCTTTGGTCCTGAGGCGGGACCAAAGAGCCAAAGCTCAACCCTCGCAAGCACAAATAGATGAGTACATAGATACACTTACCTGGCTCCAGATGGTAGGTGACTCAGGGTCCCAGTCAGCCAGCCATCCAGCTCATTCACAATCCTGGTGTGTGACCAGCGATACTCAGCTTGACTGGGTCGCTGCCACCTTTTGAATTAACGATAAATGATGGTGGCTATCTCTGGATCTATATTTCTCCGTGCTGGCCCATTTCTTGGGTTTGTTCCATGTTTTGCTTCATGTAATTACCTAAGTGTAGTTACAGGATGAGAGCTACGCTCGTGGTGTCCCGTCTCCCCAGCACTCTTTGTCATATAATGCTTTGAAATTAAAAAAAATGAACGTGTTTATACATGAATGTCTCCAGAATGAGGTTTTCAAATCTGCCTGTCTAAATGTCCTCTGTTCTTGCTTCGTAAGCCTCCCAGTCTAATGCTTTCAAGTTAAAGTCCCCGAGTACCAACAATCTTGATTTATCTTTATCTGCTTTTACTATAACCTCTCTCATGACCATTATGAGGCCCTCTTGTTTGTCATCTAGTTCCTCCTTTGTCCATGTGTTGCTTGCTGGTGGTCTGAAGGCATATACGATTATCAGTTTATAATCCTGATTCCAGATCTGCAATGCCATTATGTCAACTGATCGAGATTTGTGGAATATTAACTCTCTTACCTCCAGGTGTCCTTTAACCCTTTAACTGTGCGGCCTATAAAAATGACACCCCCCAGTGCGCAAGAAATAAATTCTCTGGAAAAAATTCGTACACTATATTATGGCAGTACAACATCCCATACTGTCCGTAGATACTGTGTTACATGCATCACAAAAAGGTACACTTATTCTGCACTTACTTCTAATATATCATGCAGATATATTTATTTTTACATTATATATACACACTGTACAGTATCACACACTATATACACACACTTAGTACTCCGCGAGTGTGTAATATGCTACGAAACAGCCAACGGGGCAGAGTGGCACCTTGCACTCCACGCACCAGGTGCTGATGCATCTACGCTTTTGTGGTCTGCGTGTAGTGTTCCTGCAGACTATGCAGGCACGTTTACCCTTCTCCCGTGATGCTGTGCCTGGCATATACTCCAGCATGTGTACCCCGAAGTTTTCATTACCCTGCAGTCTGTCTGGAGCTGCATGTGGCATTGTTGCTTGCACCCCGCGGGGTACTACGGAGCCCTCCTTGCCATACTTTACCAGCAGCTGTGACACAATGCTGGCACTGAAGGTACGTGTAGACGGTTTCCTGCCAGACTTCACCAGGTACGTATTGAAGCAGTTGAGCACTGCAACATCCAAGATGTGGAAGAAGAACTTTTTCGTCCACTTCACAGACCTGCGCACAACTAACCCACAAACCCACAAACATACTACCACTACAAGCAAGCAAGAAACAATTACACAACAGTGAAAAGAGAGGCAGAAAGGAACTTTGAGTAAGGGTATATCAGACAAATGTAAAACAGATCCAGGCCTTTTCTATAAATTCATTAAAAGCAAGCTGCATGTAAAGGATAAAATCCAGAGATTGAGAATGGGGAACAGGACTACTGAGAATGAAAAAGAAATGTGTGAAATACTAAATGAACCGTTCCAAAGTGTGTTTGTACAACATGAGGATTTCAGGTAGTAATACCAATTCCAAGTGCCATGTTATGGAATGTGGAATCAAAATAAATAGACCACACCCAACTTACAAATTATGTGGAAACGAATTACAGAACTAATAAAGAACTAATAAACCACCTAGGGGGTGGTTTTGGATAGTAATCTGTTGCCAGAGGAACACACAAAGAACATTGTGAGAGGAGCGTATGCGTCACTTTCCAACTTCAGGCTTGCTTTTAATTATATGGATTGTGAAATACTAAAGAAACTGTTCATGACTTTTGTGAGACCAAAATTGGAATATGCAGTTGTATGGTGCCTAAATCTCAAGAAGCACATAAATAAAATGGAAACGGTGCAATGGCATGCTACAAAATGGCTTCTGGAACTGAAAAACAAGAGTTACGAGGAGAGACTAGAGGCGTTAAACATGCCAAAACTAGAAAATAGAAGAAAAAGAGATGACATGATCACCACTTACAAAAATACTAACAGGAATTGACCAAATTGACAAAATTCTTGAAACCAGCAACTTCACAAACAAGAGGACACAGATTGAAGCTAAGGAAACAAAGGGGCCAACAAAAATATTAGAAAATTGTCTGATTTTCTGAGAAGGTGGTGGAGGCCAAAACTATTAGTAGTTTCATAGCGTTATATGACAGAGTGCTGGGGAGACGGACACCACGAGCGTAGCTCTTATCCTGTAACTACACTTAGGTAATTACTTACGTAATTATTTAGGTAATTACTTGTGGTTTCCTGTCTTCCCAGTACATTTTGTCATATGATGCCTTGAAACTTATGATAGCTTTGGCATTCACTGTCTTTTCACACGTTTCAACCATCTGCAACACTGTTTGAAAAAGATAGCTTTCTTGTATTTTTTGTCACCTTTGTTTCCTTAGTTTGAGTTTATGGTCTCCTATTCTTGAAGTTAGAGATTTTATAAACTTCTCATTATCTAGTTTGTTGATTACTGATGCTCTTTTGTAGTTAGTATCACCTCTTTTTCATTCTATCTTCTAGCTTTGGCATACTTAGCACCTCTAACCTCTCCACATATCTCTTGTTTTCAGTTCTGGAAGTAGCATGTCTGCACTGTTTCCAGTTTATTAATGTGCTTCTTGAGATATGGGCACCATACATCAGCTGCATGTTCCAATTTTAGTCTCACAAAAGTTGTGATGAATTTCTTTAGTATTGCTCATCTGTGTATTTGAAAGCAATTCTGAAGTTTGATAGGCTCCTCGACAATGCCCTTTATTTGGTCCTCTGGTGACTTGTTTACCACACAGAACCCCCTCTCTCTCTCTTTGTATGAGTTCATTAATACCTTAACCCTTAACATGCTCGGGGTCTAATATCCTGCTATCCGCACAGGCGCATGTCATTTTGAAAAAAAAAATTATTTTTTCTTCCTAACCTGTTAATTTGTGTTCACTGATCACGGGAAAAATAATAAAAAAACCTAAGTGCCATATATTGCCGCTATAGGGCGGGGAAGTCTGGCAAATTATAGGCGCTGACTCAGCATGCGTCCCAGGCGGTCTGTTGCTCGCCAGCTGTCAGGCCAGAGTTGCCACAAAGAGATAATTACCTAATTATTTCAATGTCTCTGATTGATGTTTCATAGTTTTTTTGCTGTAATATTATTCAATAGTGTGTAGTTTGATATATTTATATAATAAAATGAGTGAATCATTGCTGTACTCAAAATATGGTGTGCATATTTTTGATTCAGTTATGTTCAACAATCAGTGAACAAATACTTTGTCGGTTATTACACTATAAGCACAGGTTAAAAATAAGTATCTGCATGTTTTGTTCACTATAACGAACCACTAAGTTGCTATTATGAGTCAAAAAGTAACGAGGAGTGACCGCCGTGTACCAGCCAGCCACTCCTGCCCTCCCTCCAGTCATCTGACTTGCCCACATTCTCCTCCCACAATACTGTTTTTGCTACAATTCACTATTTATAGACGGTATATATAAGTATCTACATGTTTGTGTTCACCATAACTGTACATCTAAGCTTGTATGGTGAGTAAATGCACAAAGACATAGGACCTAACACAGTCAGCTGATGGCTGCCTCCCTCAAGGCCAGACTCACAAATATT
>WNGS01164858.1:7691364-7717002 GCA_020271785.1 Procambarus virginalis | reverse complement strand
CCGCCGCCTGGGTAAGTCCCTGTTTTCCTTATCTTTGGGTAGTTAGCTCCGGGGGAGCCGACGGGGGCTCCCCCCAGAAAAACCAGCGTTGAATGTAATGAACGCCATTTTCTGGGTGAGTCCCGGAGGCTCCCCGGCAATCCCTCCCACCCTCCGGTCAGCATTTTTTTCGAGTGTTGTTGACATCCAGCCTAAGAACTGAAGGGTTGGGTCGCCAGCGGTGGGTATCTGGGGCTCCCCCTTCCCCCTCCCGGGGAGGGGGGGGGGGGGTTGCGCAGACGGAGGCGCGGCGACATGATGACGTCATGAGGATTAATTTTTGTTTGGGGAGTTCTGTTCGCCTGTTCGGTCTCTCGGTCGCAATAGTTTACCAGAATAGGGTTTGTTTTGGGGCGCCTACCTTTCTGGGTGCCTTTCCGGTTGATGGCAGACATAGAATGCTCCCAATAATAATGGACGTCTCTATAGAGCCATTGCTCCTCGTGCCTCTCTAGAGGGGGCCAGGTTCTGGCTCGTGGTCCCCGGTGGCAAGAACTGCATGCATTGACTGATGCCAGAAAGTTATACATATCCATTCAGCCTGGATAGCTCCGGGAGCCTCCGGGACTCACCCAGAAATGGCGTTTCATTACATTCAACGCTGGTTTTTTAGTGTATTAAACTAAACTAGATGAGAGCCTTGAGACAGACAGGATTTATGAATCAGTTGTCTGGATAATATATTTTATTTGTTTGCATCCGTAATGTACCATATCAAATTTTTAGTTCGGATTAAAGCTCAGCAATAAAATACATGTATATATGAGAAACAAAGCTTGCTAAATTGGCTTCCATATTTACTGACTTGCTGTATTTGTTCCATATATTATTGGTAGCATTCAGCCTACATAAAAATATTCTCATCATGCTTTTAAGTTGCCTGATAGTTAATGTTTTCTTGAACAATTAAGCAACGTTAAAATGCAATTGACGTTTCAAGCCTATTTATCATACAGTATATATTTATGTACATCACTTTCAGAGTTCTATGTAACTTCTGTGTTCTATTTTTAGTTGTTTCTTCCCTACAAGAAATTATGCAAGTGTATATTTTGCACGTCGCTTTCTTATTCTGGCATTTACAACAAAACGTAATACAGGCTGTAAGTGCTACTCTGTTTGGAAATTAGCCGATATTTTCTGTGACACGCACACACTGATAAAATCATCCGTTCTACAGGATTAATGCAATTATATATATATATATATATATATATATATATATATATATATATAATATATATATATATATATATATATATATATATATATATATATCTAGTAACCAGAATGCACTTCTTGGCCTACTATTCAAGGCCCGATTTGCCTAATAGACCGAGTTATTTTTTTTATTTTCAATAAATTGTTTCCAATTAATTCATTTTAATTACAGTATTATTATTATATTATATTAGGAACATAAATTAGTGACGTTGTTGTGTTAGTTTAGGTTAGGTTTAGATAGGTTAGGTTAGGTAGGGTTGGTTAGGTTCGGTCATACAGTATATCTATGTTAGTTTTAACTCAAATTTAAAGAATTTACTTATACATAATGAAATAGCCAGATTTATCATTTCATAATGAAAAAATTAGAAAAATATATAAATATAGGAAAACTTGGCTTATTGGGCAAATCGGCCCTTGCATAGTAGGCCGAGTATGACATTCTGGCTACTAGGTACAACATACATACATATATATATATATATATATATATTATAATATATATAATATATAATATATTATTTATGTATGTATATGATATATATATATTATACAGTATATAATATTTATTTATATTGATATTATTAATGCTTCATTGCTTAATAAGCCCTAAGAAAATTACAAGTGTATATTGTTATAGAGCAGTCTTATGGGTTAATAGTACTGTATTTCACAATCGGAAATTATATACAGTAGTAAAGTAAACAACAATGTACAAATTAGAGCTTGGGTAGAGTATTATCACATTTAACAGTTGTGGTTCCTCAACTTCTCCCTTAATAATTCTACTCTAATTAGTACAGTAATGTAATTAGTTATTNTTATGTGAGAAATCTTTAAAGAATTCTGATAAGAAAGAGATCTAGGGGTGGTTCTAGATAGAAAACTATCACCTGAGGACCACATAAAGAATATTGTGCGAGGAGCTATGCCACGCTTTCCAACTTCAGAATTGCGTTTAAATACATGGATGGCGATATACTAAAGAAATTGTTCACAACTTTTGTTAGGCCAAAGCTAGAATATGCAGCGGTTGTGTGGTGCCCATATCTTAAGAAGCACATCAACAAACTGGAAAAGGTGCAAAGACATGCTACTAAGTGGCTCCCAGAACTGAAGGGCAAGAGCTACGAGGAGAGGTTAGAGGCATTAACCCTTAACATGCTCGGGGTCTAATATCCTGCTATCCGCACAGGCGCATGTCATTTTGAAAAAAAAAAATTATTTTTTCTTCCTAACCTGTTAATTTGTGTTCACTGATCACGGGAAAAATAATAAAAAAATCGTAAGTGCCATATATTGCCCGCTATAGGGCGGGGAAGTCTGGCAAATTATAGGCGCTGACTCAGCATGCGTCCCAGGCGGTCTGTTGCTCGCCAGCTGTCAGGCCAGAGTTGCCACAAAGAGATAATTACCTAATTATTTCAATGTCTCTGATTGATGTTTCATAGTTTTTTTGCTGTAATATTATTCAATAGTGTGTAGTTTGATATATTTATATAATAAAATGAGTGAATCATTGCTGTACTCAAAAATATGGTGTGCATATTGTTGATTCAGTTATGTTCATCAATCAGTGAACAAATACTTTGTCGGTTATTACACTATAAGCACAGGTTATATATAAGTATCTGCATGTTTTGTTCACTATAACGAACCACTAAGTAGCTATTATGAGTCAAAAAGTAACGAGGAGTGACCGCCGTGTACCAGCCAGCCACTCCCGCCCTCCCTCCAGTCATCTGACTCGCCCACATTCTCCTCCCACAATACTGTTTTTGCTATAATTCACTATATACAGACGGTATATATAAGTATCTACATGTTTTGTTCACCATAACTGTACATCTAAGCTTGTATGGTGAGTAAAGTCACAAAGACATAGGACCTAACACAGTCAGCTGATGGCTGCCTCCCTCAAGGCCAGACGCACTAATATTTCTCCTCCAACAATACTGTG
The DNA here is from genome assembly GCA_020271785.1 of Procambarus virginalis. NCBI lineage: Eukaryota > Metazoa > Arthropoda > Malacostraca > Decapoda > Cambaridae > Procambarus > Procambarus virginalis. The sequence continues at coordinate 7,713,779 of WNGS01164858.1, read as the reverse complement.
TGGTGTTATTACGCTAAATACACACATTATAAATAAATATCTACCTGTTTTATTCACCATACTTGTACAAATAAACTGGTATGGTGCCCAAAGACCATCGTGGTAACCAGTAAACAACACCGTCGTCTGCACGGTGGCGTCGTGCAGACGACGCCACTGCCCTCACCAAAATGGCGGCTCCAAACCTTCTCTGCTGTTTATACCCTCTATACACACATTATATATAAGTATCTACATTTGTGTTCACTATAGCGAACCACTAAGCTGGTATGCTGAGTGCAGTCAATAAAAGGTGGCCACAAACAGTCAGAAAACATCGCCACCACTCTCCCTCCACAGCATTACTCCTCCCTCCATGGCGCACAGCGCTAAATATCATCGCAATCCTGCTATTATCAGAACCCTGGTCACTTTTATCACAGTCAGGGGTCTTCTGTAATAATATCTTCGCTACATAATAGCATGAACAAGTATATTATGGCATTTTTAGGCGATGCTGTGGTCACAAGCTGAACAGCAGTGCTGTGAGCTCATGCTGCGTGCGTCAGGCTTGGTAGCTTACGCGATACTGAGGCCCCTAACACCCGGGAGTTTGGCCCACGATTTTTTTTAAAAATGGCGTCTGTTTACAAGAGCCCTGATGAAGGTGTGGTGAACCCCGTGTATCCGCGGGCCGTTTAAATCTTGCGTAGTGCTCCAACACTTCATATGAAGTGAAGAGCAGTGGACTGGTAAAACGCCTAGCACTTCATATGAAGTGATGAGCACTTTAAGGGTTAAATATGCCAAAACTAGAAGACAGAAGAAAAAGAGGTGATATGATCACTACATACAAAATAGTAACAGGAATTGATAAAATCGATAGGGAAGATTTCCTGAGACCTGGAACTTTAAGAACAAGAGGTCATAGATATAAACTAGCTAAACACAGATGCCGAAGAAATATAAGAAAATTCACTTTCGCAAACAGAGTGGTAGACGGTTGGAACAAGTTAGGGGAGAAGGTGGTGGAGGCCAAGACCGTCAGTAGTTTCAAAGCGTTATATGACAGAGTGCTGGGAAGATGGGACACCACGAGCGTAGCTCTCATCCTGTAACTACACTTAGGTAATTACACTTAGGTAATTACCATACCAGCGATACAAAGATGCGAGAAACAACTACACGGCAATGAGGAGAGAGGCAGAAAGAAATTTTGAAAAAGGGATTGCAGACAAATGTAAAACAGAACCAGGTTTATTCTATAAATTCATAAACAACAAATTGCAGGTAAGGGATAATATTCAGAGGTTGAAAATGGGAAATAGATTCACGGATAATGAAAAGGAAATGTGTGAAACACTAAATAAAAAGATCCAAAGTGTGTTTGTACAAAATGAAATCTTTAGGGAACCAGACACAATAAGAATTCCAGGGAACAACATAGAGCACATAGAGGTGTCTAGAGATGAAGTGGAAAAAATGCTCAAGGAGCTAAGTAAGAACAAAGCAGTTGGTCCAGATGGAGGTTCACCATGGGTTCTGAGAGAATGTGCACCTGAGCTCAGCATTCCACTTCAACTGATTTTTCAGGCATCCCTGTGTACAGGAGTTGTAGCTGATGTGTGGAAAAAGGCTAACATAGTTCCAATCTACAAAAGTGGAAACAGGGAAGTCCCCTTTAATTATAGACCTGTATCATTGACAAGTGTAATAGTCAAAATATTGGAAAAAATAATTAAAACTAAATGGGTAGAACACCTGGAGGAAAACGATATAATATCAGACAGACAGTATGGTTTTCGATCTGGAAGATCCTGTGTAATGAACTTGCTCAGTTTTTATGATCGAGCCACAGAGATTTTACAGGAAAGAGATGGTTGGGTTGACTGCATCTATCTAGACCTAAAAAAGGCTTTCGACAGAGTTCCCCATAAGAGGTTGTTCTGAAAACTAGAACATATTGGAGTAGTGACAGGTAAGCTACTAACATGGATGAAAAATTTCCTAACTGACAGAAAAATGAGGGCCGTAATCAGAGGCAAGGTATCGGATTGGAGGAATGTTACGAGTGGAGTACCACAGGGTTCAGTTCTTGCACCGGTAATGTTCATTGTCTACATAAACGATCTACCAGTGGGAATACAGAATTACATGAACATGTTTGCTGATGATGCTAAGATAATAGGGAAGATAAGAAACCTAGATGATTGTCACGCCCTTCAAGAAGACCTGGATAAAATAAGTAAATGGAGCAACACTTGGCAAATGGAATTTAATGTGAATAAATGCCATGTTATGGAATGTGGAATTGGAGAACATAGACCTCACACAACCTATAAATTATGTGAGAAATCTTTAAAGAATTGTGACAAAGAAAGGGATCTAGGGGTGGTTCTAGATAGAAAACTGTCACCTGAGGACCACATAAGAACATTGTGCGAGGAGCCTTGCTACACTTTCTAACCTCAGAATTGCTTTTAAATACATGGATGGAGAAATACTAAAGAAATTGTTCACGGCTTTTATTAGACCAAAGCTGGAATATGCAGCGGTTGTATGGTGCCCATATCTTAAGAAGCACATCAACAAACTGGAAAAGGTGCAACGACATGCCACTAAGTGGCTCCCAGAACTGAAGGACAAGAGCTACGAGGAGAGGTTAGAGGCATTAAATATGTAAAAACTAGAAGATAGAAGAAAAAGAGGCGATATGATCACTACGTTCAAAATAGTAACAGGAATCGATAAAATTGATAGGGAAGAATTCCTGAGACCCGGAACTTCAAGAACAAGAGGTCGTAGATTTAAACTAACGAACCACAGCTGCCGGAGAAATATGCGAAAATTCACTTTTGTAAACAGAGTGGTAGACGGTTGGAACAAGTTAAGTGAGAAGGTGGTGGAGGCCAAAACCGTCAGTAATTTCAAAGCATTATGTGACAAAAAGTGCTGAGGAGACGGGACACCACGAGCGTAGCTCTCATCCTGTAACTACACTTAGGTAATTACCAGAGCCTCGGATATTAACACCAAGTAAAGCATCCAACACTTCCACAAACATAACATCATTTTTATTTGCTAACATACAGGGTATAAAAACATACAAATGTAACAAAGTACACTTCATAGATGGCCTCTTACATAAGGCAAATACAGTGTTTGCAGCCCTAACGGAAACTCACAGCAAGGACTACCATGATGGTGAAGTATGGTTTTCAATCTTTTCAGATGTGACAGGAAGCACAGGCTACAGGCTGGGGTCAGCCTATACATCAAAGACACACTCATCTGCACTGAGTTGCTAAACTCCACAAATGATATGGTGGAAGTGCTGATAATCAAAATAAAGACCTTAAATGTAGCTATTATCCTTGTATACAAGTCACCGGAGGCAAATCATCAGCAGTTTAAAGACCAACTAATGAAAATAGAACACTGCTTAGAGAACCTCACAAATGCAGCCTCAAACTTCATCCTGCTTGGGGACTTAAACCTACGGCACCTGAAGTGGAAGACCATAGCTGATACAGTTGTATCAGAGAGAATTCCGGGAAGTAGCCTAAATGAACAGTCACATGCAAATGACCTGTAACGGATGTGCGACAGATTTGCCTTAAATCAGCAAATAATAGAACCAACTAGGAAGGAGAACACACTGGACCTTATTTTCACTAATAATGATGAATTGATCAGGAACATAATGATAACAAATACCTGTTACTCAGATCACAACTTAATTGAAGTTCTGACAAGCATGGAAATAGACCTTCAAAACCAGTCCCGATTTCCGGTGGAGGAGATTTCAGCAAATTCAATTTAATAATAAACAGATAAACTGGGAGCAATTAAACGAAGACTTCATAGAAATAAGCTGGGAAGAACAGCTAGAAAATGCAAACCTGAAGCAGTGCCTGGAAAAAATAAGCTCAGTAGCACTAGAAATATGCTCAAACCACATCCCCCTAAGAAAAAAAATTGGAAGAGATGCAGATTGGAACTGGAACGTCGTTCCGTCTATAGGTGAAGAAAACAAATCACGGAACAACTTGAGAATTGCACCCTATCTCAAGAACGGCAAAGAAGGTTAGGTAGAGAAATAGACACACTTGAACTAATGCTATAAGAATCATACAAAACCCAGGAGAGGCAAAAAGACCAAATGGTCATCAGTGAAATAGAAATCAGAAATATTTTTTCTCCTATGCAAAATCAAGATCAAAAACCACATCTAGTATATACCAAAGGATACCTGATCAATCAGGATGTGACTCAAACGTCAGGCTGCGAGCAGCCGCATCCAACAGCTTGGTTGACCAATCCAGCAACGAGGAGGCCTGGTCAACGACCGGGCCGGGGGGTCGCTGAGCCCCGGAATCACCTCAAGGTAACCTCAAGTTAGTATCGGGCCCCTGTGAAATGGAGATGGAACTTTCACTGATGACAACAAAGAAATGAGCGAAATACTGAGGAATCAGTACGACTGTTTTCAGTGAGCCACTAAACACACTGAAGATTGATAACCAAATGAATTTTTCATGGATATGATACCAACATCAAATCATATATCAGATGTCACCTATCTTCTGGATTTGAAGAAGCCATAGACAGTATTCCTATGCACTCTGCACCAGGCCTGATTCTTGGAACACTATATTCATAAAGAACTGTAAAAAAAAACAGTATCGCAGGCCCTTCACATTCTTTGGAGACAAAGCCTAGATACTGGCAATTATCCTTGACATACTAAAAACAGCAGAGATAGCACCACTCAATAAAGGAGGAAATAAGGCACAGACAAAAAATTATAGACCGATAGCACTAACATCACACATCATAAAAAATTTGAATGTGCGTTAAGAAGTAAGATCACAAAATACACGGACTCACAGCATCTCCATAACCCCGGACAACATGGTTTCAGAACAGGGCACTCTTGCCTATCACAGTTGCTGGACCATTATGACTGGGCACTAGATGCCATGGAAGACAAACAAAATGCTGAGTAATTTACCAGGTTTCGCAAAGCCTTCGACAAATGGTGTTATTGCACATAAAATGCGTTCAAAAGGAATTACCGGACAAATAGGCAGATGGATCTACAATTTCCTGAATAATAGAACCCAATTTGTAATAGTCAACAAAATCAAATCCGGTTCATCAACCGTGAAGAGCTCAGTCCCCCAGGGTACTGTGCTTGCTCCAGTACTTTTTCTCGTCCTCATTTCGGACATAGATAAGGACACAACCTATAATATTGTATCATCTTTTGCAGATGACACGAGGATTTTTATGAGAGTAGACAACTTAGATGACATGGCAAACCTCCAATCAGATGTAAATCAGACCTTTCTATGGGTTACAGAAAATAATATGGTGTTTGATGAAGATAAGTTCCAGCTCATGCACTACGGAAAAAAGGAAAATATAAAAACAGAAACCACAAACAAAACGCAGTCAAATCATAACACAGAACAAAAAGACAATGTAAAGGATTTGGGTGTGCTCACGTCGGAAGACCTTACATTTAAAGAACACAATAAAGTAGCCGTCACAACTGGAAGAAAAATGACAGGTTGGATAACACGAACCTTTCACACTAGAGATGGTATACCATTGATGATACTTTTCAAGATGCTGGTGCTCTCTAGGGTTGAATACTGCTGCTCAATGACAGCCCCCTTTCAGAGCTGGAGAAATTGCTGACCTGGAGACTGTGCAGAGATCCTTTACTACTAGAATCCACTCAGTAAAGCATCTAAACTATTGGGACCAACTAAAGACCCTAAATCTGTATTCTCTTGAGCGCAGGCGGGAGAGATACATAATAATTTACACGTGGAAAATAGTAGAGGGGCTAGTCCCAAACCTGCACACAGAAATAACATCACATGAGACCAGAAGGCATGGCAGGATGCGCAGAGTACCCCCCTATTGAAAAGCAGAGGTGCAACAGGTACTCTGAGAGAGAACTCTTATCAACATCAGAGGCCCCCGAGACTGTTCATCACGCTTCCACTACACAAAAGGGGCATAACTGGCTGACCCCTCACAGTGTTCAGGAGAGAACTTGACAAACACCTCGAAAGGATACCTGAACAACCAGGCTGCGAGCAGCCGCGTCTAACAGCCTGGTTGACCAGTCCAGCAACGAAGAGGCCTGGTCGACGACCGGGCCGCGGGGTCGCTGAGCCCCGAAATCACCTCAAGATCACGTCAAGTTAAGGTAACAGCATCGCCTAATAATGTCAAAATATGTATGTAACTGGTATTATTTAGCCATGATAGTATTACAGAAGAGCTTGAGTGATAAAGACTGTGTGCATTGTTCAGATATCAGTGAATCAATGTTGTTCAAGATGTTCACAGCGCTAGCCACAGCACACTGCCATTGTTTCGTCCATCTAGGAATTTTAAGCAACTTCTTATGTTCCTTTACAAAATAAACTTGTGGTAAATTATTCATGTACAGGATTTAATGACCAAGATTCTGATAATAGAAGAATTGTAGTGGTAATTAGCACTGTGCATAGTATGGTGGGAGGAGTAATCTTGGTGAGGGAGGGAGGGAGAGGTGGCATTGTCTGCTGACTCTTTGTGGTAACCTGGTATTGTCTGGACTCACCATACCACCTTAGTGGTTCGCTATGGTGAATATAAATGTAGATACTAATATATAATGTGTGTGTATAAAATGTAATAACAGCAAAAAGAGTATGTTGGGAGGAGCCATTTTGGTGAGGGAGTTGACGTCATCTCATAGCGTTGTCTGCTAGCTGGTGTGTAACTTGTCATGCAGTGTATGGTGGCCGCTATGCTGTTTTGACACAACATCAGCTTAGTTGTATAGTTATGGTGAAAAAAACATACAGATACTTGCATATAATGTGTTTAAATAGTGTAATAAAAACACAAACAGTATGGTTGGAGGTGGAATGTTGGCGAGTTAGGTGTTGAAGGAATGAGGGAGGTCTGGCTGGATGTGGCAGCCCACTCTTATTGTTTTAAATCACCATACCAACTTAGTGGTTCATTATGGTGTGAACACATATATAGATAGGTATATACAATATGTTTTTATAGTGTAATAACAGCAAAAAACACTGATTGTAGAATATAGTGTATATGTCACATATATGAGGCCCATAATTTTGAGCATAGCGATGTTCCACACATTGAACTATATAAATTCCACAAATTACACACTTTGAAATAATATTACAGCAAAAAATCAGAGACGAAATGAATAAGAAACTTCTAAATAATTGTGAAACATTGTATTCGCGGCAACTGCTGCCCCATGGGGTGGCGGGCCCGAGTGACCGTGAGCACTCCATCGCTCAGCACCCATAATTTGCTTAACTTCCCAGCTCCATCGCGGGTAAAGTATGACGCAAACAATATTTTTCTTTAGTTTCCCGTGATCAGAGACTGCATTTTAACAACATAAGAAGATAAAATAATTTTTTGGAAAGAATTTATTTTCAACGCACCACGGAGTTGTCATAGTTTAATGCAGAGCAGTGCAGTGGTTAAGGGTTTATGGTGCTAGAATCTCATCCTTGTTCTTGGAAAGATGAGAAAACCGCTGGAGTCTGATCCTAGAGGCATGGGCTTGCAGTGCTAGTGTCATAAGCTGGGAGCTACTGAGGTGCCACACAGTGGCGTTTCATTACATTCAACAATATATTTTTTATTGCTGTGTCATAATTAGACTTTTGAATTTAGAATACTGAACATGAAAGTTGCATGTGATAATGTAGGCATATGCTTGAAACTGTATTATTTCTAAATGTACTAAAGCCAGAGTTTTGTTTATATTAACAGTGAACAATTTTATAGAAAAGATTTGTGATTAGCTAAGTTAATGTGCATTATAAAAAAAAGGTGAGTAATAGAGGCAGAAAAGATTAGTGTGTAAACTCCATAAAGAGAGTTATAGATACTATGCGAAAGTAAAAAAAAATAATAATATTGATAAGTTAATATTGGCTTTAGCATGGACTTGTTGTGAATATAATGAGTTTTAATAAGTGATGGCATGATCAAAGAAAAGATCATTTATGTTGGAAGTAATGTAGTTAGATAATGGCATTAATGGTTGACCTCCAACTAGCCTCGTGTGCCTCCACGCCAGATAAACTCGGATGGAAAGATCAAGATCAGATACCTAACATTGCAGAAGGTAATATATATTGTGCATGACTGCTGTGCCTGATATCTATGCCTCAGCGACTGCTGTATGCTGTAGTTCAGGTCTGCTCTTGCTTGACCTCATTACCGACTCAAGTGCTCAGTTATGTTTCAGAGTTCATCAAATGTCTACATATAATACTGTTATTGTATGTTATTACAAAAAAATTGTGAAAGCCATTTAGTAATATTGCTGAAATGACATTTTTTCTTAATGCGTTCATGGATTTATTATTATAAAAGTACAGTGAACACATTTAATGAGAATTATATTCTTAGTGACATGTAGTGCTATTAAGCTTTTCTGGGGGAGCCCCGTCGGCTCCCTGGAGCTATCCAGGCTGAATGGATATGTATAACTTTCTGGCATCAGTCAATGCATGGAGTTCTTGCCTACCGGGAACCACGAGCCAGAACCTGGCCCCCTCTAGAGAGGCACGAGGAGCAATGGCCTATAGAGACCTCCCTTATTATTGGGAGCATTCTATGTCTGCCATCGACCAGGAAAGGCACCCAGAAAGGTAGGCGCCCCAAAACAAACCCCTATTCTGGTAAACTATTGCGACCGAAGACCGAACAGGCGAACAGAACTCCCCAAACGAAAATTAATCCTCATGACGTCATCATGTCGCCGCGCCTCCGTCTGCGCAACCCCCCCCCCTCCCCGGGAGGGGGAAGGGGGGAGCCCCAGACCCCACCGCCGGCGACCCAACCTTCAGTTCTCAGGCTGATGCGATCTGGTGCGGTCGTGCCTCTGGCCCCAGTTTGCGGTTGCAGTTCTGTTCCTGGTGGTGTGAGCTGTCCCTTCCGGTGGTGTGTGGGCCAGGAGTATTATTCCATGGTGCTCGGGCTGCATGCGCCTAGGGCTATCTTCCCTAGGTGCCCTGTGAGTACTGCCCTTGGGGCTTAGGGCTACCTTCCCTGGGTCTCCTTGGGATCTACCTCCGCTGTGCCGTGTATTGCTCGGTACTTGGCCGCCCTTGGGGTCAGCTGGGGTTTTTCTTGCCCTTGTTTGTCTCTGGGTAGGGGGTAGTTTTCGACGCTGGCAGGGGCGCGGGGTACTGCGCGCTAGTTTTCACCAATTACAGCGGCCGGCTCTGTTCCGCTTGGGTACGTTGTCCTCTTGCGGGGTTTTTCGTTTGTTTTTGTTTTTGCCAGGTGGGGGGGATCTGCCTTTTGGTCCCCTTCGCAAATTTTTGGGGTAATTCTCCACTTGTCTTTTGGTGGTGCCCCCCGCTTGGCCCCCGTGAGTGTACACGTCCCAGGGGTTCAGCTTATAGCAGTTTGTTGGTAGTTTTGGGTGCCGGTTAGCAGTACCCTGCCTGGGCTTCCCTTAGCGTGATTATCAAGGCTAAGGGCCCTGGAAAACCCCACGGGGGCTACGTGGTCCGATGGATGTGATCCCTGAGTCCCCTCTCGCGTCCTGCGAGTTTGTCGGTTGCTCTGTCCCCCTGTCTCCGGGGGACACTCACCGGTTCTGCCTCCGCCATGCTGCCTGTTGGGTCGGTGATTGTTTTGACCCTGAGTCATGCGACGTGTGTTGTCTGTACGTTCTCCAGTTCACCCAGGCTACTGCGCCTGAATTACGGGTGACGGCAGCAGAGGCGTTGCATGCTCGCTTTAGGTTGCTGCAACGTGCTAGGTTGGTCACTGCCCCGGATGCCCCGAGACTGCCCCGTTTTGGTTATAGGGACCCGGACTTGGGGGTGGGTGTCGCTTCGACACTGGTTCCGTCCGCCCCTCCAAGTCCTTCCCCTTCTCCTGCTCGTTCGGTCCCGCCCCCCTTGCTGCCGGCTCCTAAACGTCTGAGGGTTTCCGAGCCGGGGCTGGGTTTAGTTGGTTGTGAGACTCGGGCAGTCTCGGGGGTGTCCCCTTCTGGGGCAGGGGCGGAGGCATTCGAGCCTGGTCCTTCTGCCGAAGCTTCTGGGTCTGGCCAGTGGGCCCCCTTTGTTCCTGCTTTCTCGGCTGCCCCCACCTTTTCTTTGGGGGTGGGGGCTCAGGAGGACGGCTCGGCCCCGGACCCTCAGGGTGAGGTTCCTGGGGTTGGGGAGGGGTTGGCTTGGGGGCCTTGGGGCCCGTTGGACCCCGCCTGGGTTTTTTTGCCCTCCGAGCGGGGCTTAGTGTTACAAGGAGAGGGGTTCTCTTTCGCTCCCTCCGAGTACGATTTGGATTTAGTGTCCACCCCTCCCCGGGTTCGGTTCCGTGATCCCGAGGGTTCTTCGGTTCCATCCTTCCGGAGGTTTCCCGCTCACCGTGTTTCTGTTTCGGAGGTGCGGGAGGCCTTGGCGGCTTACCTCTTGCGTGACCCGGATTATGCCTTCCTGATGGATCCTCGTTCCTTTGTGTACGGATCCCCTGGTTCGTGCTGGTTTCGCTATGAGGTTCCGGAGTCGTCTTGGTTGGCAGACTGCCCTCTCTTTTCGTTGGAGTCTTGGCACACGTTCTGTCGGTCCCGTGCGCTTGAGTGGCGAGAGGTTTCCTTGGCGTTGCAGGTTTTCCTGGGGGCGCTTTCGAGCATTTGAATGCTTGTTTGTTCGCTCCTGCCCTTCCGCGGGATGTTGGTGTCATGCAGCTTCACGTGCGGGTTCCTTACCTTTCGGCTGCCCTGATTGCGGAGGATTTGCGGACTCGTGGCCTGCTTGCTTCAGCTCTGCGTTTCTTTTCCCTCCTTGAGCTCTCCTCGGATTGGCTCGAGTTGGATGTGGGTGCGCTTGGGGCTGCTGCTGGGTCTAGTGCGCTGCCCTCGGCTGTGCGGGCGTCGTCTGCCTTGTTGAAGCTCTTCGCGCCGATCCTGCGTGATGCGGTCTCGCGGTTCTATGCTTCTCGCCTCGCGTGTCGTCAGGCGGTGCTGGCTTCCTCCTTGGATTCCGCCTGGGCCCTGGCTCTTCGTTTGTCCTCGCCCTTTTGCCCGTTGCTGTTTGCAGAGTCTGCTGTAGAGCGGTATATGCAGGCGGCCTCGGTCAGTTGTCGGCCTATGTCGGAGTTGTTGTTGCTCCGGGGGCTCGTGGGGGGCCTTCCCGGAAGGGTCGTGCCAGGGCTCAGGGGTCTTTTCGTCGGGGTAGGCCATTGGTGCCAGATTCGGGGCTGGCGGCGCCTTCGGTTCTGGCTGTTGCTGGACGGGGTGGGAACCGTTCTGTTCGTCGCCTTGGTTCTCGGAAGGCGCGTCGGCCCTTTCGCGGTTCGCCCCGTTGACGGGGCGATGGGGGGCGGCTCGCCCGGTTTGCCCACGCCTGGTCCCACGATTCGTGGGCTTTTCGGGTCGTGTCGCGCGGCCTGTGGTGGCGTTGGGTGGCTCTTCCTCCCTCGGGGGTTTCGGGCCTGGCGGGGCAGGCCTCTTCTGCGCTCCGTCGGGTCATCTCGGAGTGGGTTCGCTTGGGCGTCGTCGAAACGACGGCGTCCCTCAGGTGGGTTTCCCGCCTGTTTTCAGTTCCGAAACGGGACTGTGCGGACCGCCGGTTCATTCTGGACTTGTCCCGTCTGAACCCGTGGGTTTTGTGCCCCTCCTTTCGGATGACTACTCTGTCCCAGGTCCGTCTTCTCTTGGAGAGGGGCGCTTGGATGGTGTCCCTGGATCTCAAGGACGCGTATTGGCACGTCCCGGTTCATCCGGTATTCAGGGACTGGCTAGGTTTTGTGGTGGGGCGTCAAGGTTACCGCTTTCGTTGTCTTCCCTTCGGGTTGAATCTGGCACCGCGCGTTTTCACACGCCTTACTCGGGTCGTGGTGGCCCGCCTGCGTCTGCTAGGTGTTCGGGTTCTGGCCTATCTCGACGACTGGCTGGTTTGGGCTCCCAGCCGGTCCGAGTGTCTGCTCGTCAGGGATTTGGTTCTTTCCCAGCTTGCCAGGTTCGGGTTCTTGGTGAACTGGAGGAAGTCCCATCTGGCTCCCTCTCAGGTTCGGTCTTGGCTGGGTCTGGTTTGGGACGCTCGGACTGCTTCCTTGTCTCTTCCTCCGGCGGCTCTCTTGCGCCTGCGGTCCCGCCTTCGCCTGTTTCTGAGGAGTTCCCGGGTCACGAGGCGGTTGCTCGAGAGTTTGTGCGGAAGCCTGAACTTTGCCATGATGGTCTACCCGCCGGGTCGGGTGTGGCTTCGTCGGCTGTTTTGGTTCCTTCGGAGCCGGCCCTTCCGCCTCTCTCGCGATCGTTGGGTTCGACCCCCGGGTGCCTTGCGTCGGTTGCTGCGTCGCCGGCTTCCTCTTCGGGTTTTTTGGGGTTCTGTGCCTTGGCGCCTTCCCGAGCCCTCGCTCGATGTGTACACGGACGCGTCGTCTCTTGGCTGGGGTTTTGTGACCAGTGCTCACCAGGCCAGCCAGGGGCGGTGGGTTCCGTCCTTCCGTTGGGCTCACAGCACGGTGCGGGAGTTCGCGGCTGTTTGGATGTCGCTCCGGAGGATTCGAGTCGCTCGCGGATCGACGATCCGGCTCCATTCGGACTGCTCCCCGGTGGTTCATTGTTTGAACCGGGGGGGTTCGATGCGGTCCTTGGCTCTTTGGGGCTGGTCGCTTCGGGTGACTCGTCTGCTGAGTTCTCGGGGTTTGGCTCTCCTGGCGGTTCATGTCCGGGGGTGTCCAACGTCCTGGCGGACGGCCTCTCTCGGTTCCGTCCCCTGTCTTCGGAGTGGACGGTCGATGCCGACTCCTTCCTTTGGCTGTGCCAGACGTTCGGGACTCCGGACGTGGATCTCTTTGCGTCGGCGTGGTCGAGGCGTCTCCCGGTTTATGTGGCGCCCTTTCCCGACTGCGAAGCCGTCGGGGTCGACGCCTTCCGGCTGGACTGGGCGAGGTGGGGTTACCTGTACCTCTTTCCCCCGTTCCGCTATTGCTCCAGGTCCTGACTCGCTTGGAGACTTACCAGGTCGTGTTGTCCTTCTGGCCCCTTGGTGGCCGGCCCAGCCTTGGTTTCAGGCGCTCCTTGCTCGGTGTCTGTGCCCGAGGGTCTTCCCGCAGCTCCGCCTCTTTCAGCAGATCGGTCCAGCCCTGTACGAGGCTGGTTCCATCTTCTCCGTGAGTCTTCGCGTCTGGTGTTTTTGACTCAGGTTATCATTCGTTGTATGGTGCGCAGGTGGCTTCGTTGTTGGTTCCTCCACCTGCGTGCTTCGTCTCAGCGGCAGTATGAGGTTCTGCTGGCGGTCCTTCCGGTTTTTCCTATCACTGCGTAGGTGTTCTTCGGTCTCTGATAGGGTTGTTTTGTCTTTCTCTCTGGTTGTTTCAGGACCGTCATCTTATGCCGAATACTGTTGCTTCGTATCGTGCGGCGTTGCGGAGCCGCTTCAGCTTGCTTTCGGGGTGGATGTTACTTCCGCCCCGTTTCGCAAGTTATATAGGGCGTTGTTTCACCTCCGGCCTGCTCATGCTCCTCAGAGCCGTCTTGGTCTTGGGACCGCGTCGCTTCGTTTCTCTCTCTGCCCCGGTTTGTGGTGGCCCCTTCCGTTCGGGATTGTTTTTCCAAGCTCTTTTCCTGTTGGTTTGGCCTCGGGGGGTCGGGTGGGCGAGCTTCATGCTCTCCTCCGGCGCCGGGTTTCTGCTCTTTCGGTCCTGGTGGTCGTTTTGTTCGTTGCAGCCGTCTCCCTCTTTTCTGGCGAAGAATGAGACGGCTGCCTTTCGGAGGGGGCCTTGGGTTGTTGACGCTTGGTTGGTCAGGCCGGGGGTGCATCATGTGTTGTGTCTGTTGCGGCTCTTCGCCGTTATTTGCGGGCCACGGCTTCTGTGGCCGGGGATGCGCTCTGGGTTGATCCGGTTTCCCTCTTCCCTGTTCTCGGGCTCGGGTCTCTCAGGTTGTCCGCAGGGTTTAAGTGTAGCCAGCCTGCGGTTTTTTCCCCGGGCCCACGACGTTCGTAAGTTTGCGGCCTTGGCGGCTGTTTTTGGCAACATGTCTTGGGTGGACATTCGGGCCCGGGGTTTTTGGAGATCGAACAGGGTCCTGGCCGCTCGCTAGGTCCTGTCCCTGGGCTATGTCCGCCTGCGCCTTGCATTGGTTGCGGTCGGCGTTGCAGCCAGTTGTCTTCGCCTTCGCATTGAGGAGTGAGGACGGCCCGCCGCCTGGGTAAGTCCCTGTTTCCTTATCTTTGGGTAGTTAGCTCCGGGGAGCCGACGGGGCTCCCCCCAGAAAACCAGCGTTGATGTAATGAAACGCCATTTTCTGGGTGAGTCCCGGAGGCTCCCCGGCATCCCTCCCTCCCTACCGGTCGGCGGTGTTTTTTCGGGTTTTTGACATCCAGCCTAAGAACTGAAGGTTGGGTCGCCGGCGGTGGGGTCTGGGGCTCCCCCCTCCTCTTCCCCCTCCCGGGGGGGGGGGTTGCGCAGACGGAGGCGCGGCGACATGATGACGTCATGAGGATTAATTTTGTTTGGGGAGTTCTGTTCGCCTGTTCGTCTTCGGTCGCAATAGTTTACCAGAATAGGGTTTGTTTTGGGGCGCCTACCTTTCTGGGTGCCTTTCCCGGTCGATGGCAGACATAGAATGCTCCCAATAATAATGGAGCGTCTCTATAGCCATTGCTCCTCGTGCCTCTCTAGAGGGGGCCAGGTTCTGGCTCGTGGTCCCCGGTAGGCAAGAACTGCATGCATTGACTGATGCCAGAAAGTTATACATATCCATTCAGCCTGGATAGCTCGCGGGAGCCTCCGGACTCACCCAGAAAATGGCGTTTCATTACATTCAANTATATGTCTACAGGAAGACTGCTACCAAATATACTAATATTAATATATATATATATATATATATATATATATATATATATATATATATATATATATATATATATATATATATATATATATATATATATGGGGGTACCACCTCTGGTGCAATTATAGGGACCCACAGCCTCAGAGAAGGGAACACAGAGCATTCAGGGAAAAACTTGTCATTTAACTCTGAATACATAAGGGTGTTCGCTTCTCCTACCACCCCCTTTATATTATATATATATATATATATATATATATATATATATATATATATATATATATATATATATATATATATATATATATATATATATATAATTTATTTGTTTTGCATTTTACATGGTACTAGGCTTGTGTTTGGTTTGCTTGAATTACGAACACTTATATTCACTATATTGCAAATTGCATAGAAACTTTCTCTCCCCCTCTTAATGAGCAACATGATCACAATGACACATTTTGTTTAGAAAGGTCTTGTTGAAAACCTTTGAAAAGGTGAAAACCCACTAACATTATTTAATCAAATTTATTATCCTGTAGCTCAAAATTTGCTCCACTTAAAACATTTTTCTTTCTATGTTGAGCACGATGAAATCACTTGAACCTTCACTCTCAATGATCATCACTAGCGCTATGATCAACACAAATAACACTATTACTACTTTCATCACATTAGCATGTGGAAGTAAATTAGCTTTATTTGACAACAGTTAAGCACTTTTTCCCACTACAACCACTGTCGAAGCTAGCACTATCTTTTGCCATAAACACCAACATACGGGTCACAACCAGCATGATCACCCACTTCTTTCTACAATCAACAAGATGACAATCATCACATTTCCAGCAGAATCAGATGTTGTTGGTGCCAATATTCTCCAATTGGCAACTCGAAGTGTACATGTTGTCTGTAATACCGAGATCAACACACCCTCATTCCTTGGTATCACTTTCTTTGATGTTGGAACTAATTTCATATTCTGAGGGAAATATAAAGTTAACTTCGTGTAATATATTCCTCGTCATCACTAAGATATTCCAGGTCCTTCAAAGTTCTTGCAATTATGCAGTCACTGGTCCTTAACATAGTCATACTGCGAGCTTAGTCCCAGGAAGGAAACTAAGGCTTTCAGGATTTTTTTCCAGTATTACAAATGATCACCAGAGGTATCTAGTCATGAATGATGCCCCCCTAGGACAGGACTTTTTAATATTATGGGTCATCTCAAATCATCTCCATGCTATTGGCACAGAGCAACCAATCACTTGAGCATTGTTTAACCACTGCACTGCACAACGCCCCTTGAGGCACTAGATCGTTGGTGCGCAAGGTGCCTCAGGGCACTCGTAAGTATAGCATAGCATTCAAAACTCCCGCAGCTACAAAGGGTTCACATCAGCTTCCTCAGGGCTCTCCTAAACAGATGGCTTTTTTTTTTAAATCGTGGGCAACATTCCTGGGTGTGAGAGCCTCAGTATTGAGTAAGCAACCAAGGCTGGCGCACACAGTATGAGCTCACAGCACTACTGTTCAGCTTGTGACCACAGCTTGTGACCTTGTGATTATAAATGCGATTATAAATGCATTATGGTCAGAATCCCTTTAGTAAACATGTGCATAGAATGCAACAAGGAAGTAGATTACCACCAGAGCGTCCAGTGGCAACTGTGTTCAGCAGCCATACACAGTAAATGTGCCAACATGTCAAATAATGCCAGGAGAATTGGTCCCAGAGACCTCTCGGTGTACTTGTTCTGCAAAAAGGATAATATTAGTATCTTGAAGACGATCGCAATTCTTAAAAAAAAAACATCAGAGCACAGAGAATCACTTCTAACTGCCTGCACAGAAATCTCCAATGTTTTCAAACAAATTGTCAAGGACACCCAGGCAGAAGCAGAATTGGAGCTACATCTCGGCGCGCCAGGATCTGGATTGACGTCGGGGCCAGATGCGAAGTTGGCGTCCGCGCCAGATGCAACGTTGGTGTCGGGGCCAGATGCAACGTTGCCAGCGGGGCCGGATGCGACGTTGGTGTCGGGGTCGAATGCAACATTGACGTCGATGCCAGATGCGACGCGTGCGTCGGGGCCGGATGCAACATTGGTGTCAGAGTGGATAAGATGTTGGCATCGGGGCTGGATGCAATGCTAGCGCCAGATGCGACTTTGGGGTCGGGCGTGGTATCAGTGCTTGAACCGGGCACGATATTGGCACCAGGGTTTTTGAAACAAACAAAATAAGGACCCAAAGTCTGCTGATATTATAAATGAGGTATCTGTAAGCACGGGATATTGGTGAGAACAAATGGACTATGTAAATATGATCATCCCAGAAAGTGCAGGTCCCTTCCTAGTACAGGTAAATGTACCAAAAGCTGCGATCTCTTTCACCCAGAACTTTGCAAGAACTCTTTAAATAAGAATGAATGTTTCAGCACAGAATGTCCAGCTTTTCATATAAAAGGTACCAAGCGAATAAGACCAACAAACCACCTCGATGAAAGCAGCCACAACACTATTTACGAGGATGATTTTTTTAGCAAGACGAGGAGGAGGAGAAGAATGTCTAAAAATGTCCAGACTCTACCACCAACTCGGTCAAATGCTAGAGAGAACGCAAACACAGTGGCCTCCTTACCATGAAAGGAAAGGAATGAAATCTTCAGGGAACCAGATACAATAAGAATTCCAGAGAACAACATAGAGCACATAGAGGTGTCTAGAGACGAAGTGGAAAAAATGCTCAAGGTGCTAAATAAGAACAAAGCAGTTGGTCCAGATGGAGTTTCACCATGGGTTCTGAGAGAATGTGACCTGAGTCAGCATTCCTCTTCAACTGATTTTTCAGGCATCCCTGTTTACAGGAGTTGTAGCTGAGTGTGGAAAAAGGCTAACATAGTTCCAATCTACAAAAGTGGAAGCAGGGAAGACCCCTTAACTATAGACCGGTATCATTGACAAGTGTAATAGTCAAAATATGGAAAAAATAATTAAAACTAAATGGGTAGAACACGTGGAGAGAAATGATATAATATCAGACAGACAAATGGTTTTCGATCTGGAAGATCCTGTGTATCGAATTTACTCAGTTTCTATGACCGAGCAACAGAGATATTACAGGAAAGAGATGGTTGGGTGACTGCATCTATCTGGACCTAAAAAAGGCTTTCGACAGAGTTCCACATAAGAGGTTGTTCTGGAAACTGGAAAATTGGAGGGGTGACAGGTAAGCTTCTAACATGGATGAAAAATTTTCTGACTGATAGAAAAAGAGGGCAGTGATCAGAGGCAATGTATCGGACTGGAGAAATGTCACAAGCGGAGTACCACAGGGTTCAGTTCTTGCACCAGTGATGTTTATTGTCTACATAAATGATCTACCAGTTGGTATACAGAATTATATGAATTTTCATGTTTTTGATGATGCTAAGATAATAGAAGGATAAGAAACTTAGATGATTGTCATGCCCTTCAAGATGACTGGACAAAATAAGTACAGGGAGCGCCACTTGGCAAATGGAATTTAATGTTAATAAATGCCATGTTATGGAATGTGGAATAGGAGAAATAGACCCACACAACCTATATATTATGTGAGAAATCTTAAGAATTCTGATAAAGAAAGAGATCTAGGGGTGGTTCTAGATAGAAAACTATCACCTGAGGACCACATAAAGAATATTGTGCGAGGAGCCTATGCCAGGCTTTCCAACTTCAGAATTGCGTTTAAATACATGGATGGCGATATACTAAAGAAATTGTTCAACGAATTTGTTAGGCCAAAGCTAGAATATGCAGGTTGTGTGGTGCCCATATCTGTAAGAAGCACATCAGCAAACTGGAAAAGGTGCAAAGACATGCTACTAAGTGGCTCCCAGAACTGAAGGGCAAGAGCTACGAGGAGAGGTTAGAGGCATTAATATGCCAAATACTAGAAGACGAAGAAAAAGAGGTGATATGATCAACTACATACCAAAATAGTAACAGGAATTGATAAAATCGATAGGGAAGATTTCCTGAGCCTGGAACTTACGAACAAGAGGTCATAGATATAAACTAGCTAAACAAGTGATGCCGAAGAAATATAGAAAATTTACTTTCGCAAACAGAGTGTAGACGGTTGGAACAAGTTAGGGGAGAGGTGGTGGAGGCAAGACCATCAGTAGTTTCAACACATTATATGACAGAGTGCTGGGAAGATGGGACACACGAGCGTAGCTCTCATCCTGTAACTACACTTAGGTAATTACACTTAGGTAATTACCATACCAGCGATACAAAGATGCGAGAAACAACTACACGGCAATGAGGAGAGAGGCAGAAAGAAATTTTTGAAAAAGGGATTGCAGACAAATGTAAAACAGAACCAGGTTTATTCTATAAATTCATAAACAACAAATTGCAGGTAAGGGATAATATTCAGAGGTTGAAAATGGGAAATAGATTCACGGATAATGAAAAGGAAATGTGTGAAACACTAAATAAAAAAATCCAAAGTGTGTTTGTACAAAATGAAATATTTAGGGAACCAGACACAATAAGAATTCCAGCGAACAACATAGAGCACATAGAGGTGTCTAGAGACGAAGTGAAAAATATGCTCAAGGAGCTAAGTAAGAACAAAGCAGTTGGTCCAGATGGAGGTTCACCATGGGTTCTGAGAGAATGTGCACCTGAGCTCAGCATTCCACTTCAACTGATTTTTCAGGCATCCCTGTGTACAGGAGTTGTAGCTGATGTGTGGAAAAAGGCTAACATAGTTCCAATCTATAAAAGTGGAAACAGGAAGTCCCCTTTAATTATAGACCTGTATCATTGACAAGTGTAATGTAATAGTCAAAATATTGGAAAAATAATTAAAACTAAATGGGTAGAACACCTGGAGGAAAACGATATAATATCAGACAGACAGTATGGTTTTTGATCTGGAAGATCCTGTGTAATGAACTTGCTCAGTTTTTTATGATCGAGCCACAGAGATTTTACAGGAAAGAGATGGTTGGGTTGACTGCATCTATCTAGACCTAAAAAAGGCTTTCGACAGAGTTCCCCATAAGAGGTTGTTCTGAAAACTAGAACATATGGAGTAGTGACAGGTAAGCTACTAACATGGATGAAAAATTTCCTAACTGACAGAAAAATGAGGGCCGTAATCAGAGGCAAGGTATCGGATTGGAGGAATGTTACGAGTGGAGTACCACAGGGTTCAGTTCTTGCACCGGTAATGTTCATTGTCTACATAACCGATCTACCAGTGGGAATACAGAATTACATGAACATGTTTGCTGATAATGCTAAGATAATAGGGAAGATTAGAAACCTAGATGATTGTCACGCCCTTCAAGAAGACCTGGATAAAATAAGTAAATGGAGCAACACTTGGCAAATGGAATTTAATGTGAATAATGCCATGTTATGGAATGTGGAATTGGAGAACATAGACCTCACACAACCTATAAATTATGTGAGAAATCTTTAAAGAATTGTGACAAAGAAAGGGATCTAGGGGTGGTTCTAGATAGAAAACTGTCACCTGAGGACCACATTAAGAACATAGTGCGAGGAGCCTTTGCTACACTTTCTAACCTCAGAATTGCTTTTAAATACATGGATGGAGAAATACTAAAGAAATTGTTCACGGCTTTTATTAGACCAAAGCTGGAATATGCAGCAGTTGTATGGTGCCCATATCTTAAGAAGCACATCAACAAACTGGAAAAGGTGCACGACATGCCACTAAGTGGCTCCCAGAACTGAAGGACAAGAGCTACGAGGAGAGGTTAGAGGCATTAAATATGTAAAAACTAGAAGATAGAAGAAAAAGAGGCGATATGATCACTACGTTCAAAATAGTAACAGGAATCGATAAAAATTGATAGGGAAGAATGCCTGAGACCCGGAACTTCAAGAACAAGAGGTCGTAGATTTAAACTAACGAACCACAGCTGCCGGAGAAATATGCGAAAATTCACTTTTGTAAACAGAGTGGTAGACGGTTGGAACAAGTTAAGTGAGAAGGTGGTGGAGGCCAAAACCGTCAGTACAGTAATTTCAAAGCATTATGTGACAAAGAGTGCTGAGGAGACGGGACACCACGAGCGTAGCTCTCATCCTGTAACTACACTTAGGTAATTACCAGAGCCTCGGATATTAACACCAAGTAAAGCATCCAACACTATCCACAAACATAACATCATTTTTATTTGCTAACATACAGGGTATAAAAACATGCAAATGTAACAAAGTACACTAAGCAACAAAGCAACA
The DNA here is from genome assembly GCA_020271785.1 of Procambarus virginalis. Classification (NCBI taxonomy): domain Eukaryota; kingdom Metazoa; phylum Arthropoda; class Malacostraca; order Decapoda; family Cambaridae; genus Procambarus; species Procambarus virginalis. Next base: position 7,692,647 of record WNGS01164858.1, on the reverse strand, counting down.
AAGCAACTAAGCAACAAAGGTACTTAAGCAACAGGAAAACACGAGTATCGGTGAGGGGGGAGACATCAGAGTGGCGAGATGTCACCAGCGGAGTCCCACAGGGCTCAGTACTTGGACCCATCCTGTTTCTAATATATGTGAACGATCTTCCGGAGGGTATAGACTCATTCCTCTCATGTTTGCTGATGATGCAAAATTATGAGAAGAATCAAGACGGATGAAGATAGACAGAGGCTACAGGATGACCTGGATAAACTGGAGGAATGGTCTAGTCTAGAAAATGGCTGCTAAAGGTCAGCTCGGGAAAGTGTAAGGTGATGAAATTAGGAGAAGGGAGCAGGAGGCTGAACACAAGGTATCATTTGGGAGGGGAAATCCTGCAAGAGTCAAATAGAGAGAAAGATCTGGGGGTTGATATCACACCGAACCTGTCCCCAGAAGCCCACATTAAAAGAATATCATCAGCGGCATATGCTAGACTGGCCAACATAAGAACTGCCTTTAGAAATTTGTGTAAGGAATCTTTCAGAACCCTGTATACCACTGTTGTAAGACCAATCCTGGAGTATGCAGCTCCAGCCTGGAGTCCATACCTAGTTAAACACAAGACAAAGTTAGAGAAGATTCAGCGGTATGCCACCAGGCTCGTCCCGGAACTGAGAGGATTGAGCTACGAGGAAAGGCTAAAGGAGCTGAACCTCACATCCCTGGAAAACAGAAGAGTAAGGGGAGACATGATAACCACCTACAAAATTCTCAGGGGAATTGACAGGGCGGACAAAGACAAACTCTTCACCACGGGTGGGACACGAACAAGGGACACAGGTGGAAACTTAGTACCCAGATGAGCCACAGAGACGTTAGAAAGAATTTTTTCAGTGTCAGAGTAGTTAATAAATGGAATGCATTAGGCAGTGATGTGGTGGAGGCTGACTCCATACACAGTTTCAAGTGTAACTATGATATGATGCCCAGTAGGCTCAGGAATCTGTACACCTGTTGATTGACAGTTGAGAGGCGGGACCAAAGAGCCAAAGCTCAACCCCCGCAAGCACAATTAGGTGAGTACAAATTAGGTGAGTACACTTCATAGATGGCCTCTTACATAAGGCAAATACAGTGTTTGCAGCCCTAACGGAAACTCACAGCAAGGACTACCATGATGGTGAAGTATGGATTTCAATCTTTTCAGATGTGACAGGAAGCACAGGCTACAGGCTGGGGTCAGCCTATACATCAAAGACACACTCATCTGCACTGAGTTGCTAAACTCCACGAATGAT
>WNGS01164858.1:7616726-7690364 GCA_020271785.1 Procambarus virginalis | reverse complement strand
AATCCTGGTCATTTTTATCACAGTCAGAGGTCATCTGTAATATGTCATTGCTAAATAATAGCAGTTACATATTTATTTTGCATTTTTTGGCGATGCTGTGGTCACCAGATGAACAGCAATGCTGTTAGCTCATGCTTCGTGCACCAGCCTTGGTTGCTCCAACAGTACTGTGGCTTTCACACTGGAGAATATTGCCCACGATTTTTTTTAAACATGGGGTCTGTTTACAAGAGACCTGAGGGAAAGTGATGTGAACCCCATGTAGCAGCGGGCCATTTGAATAGTGCCAGGCACCCTATTGGTGTACATTACGCCCATGCACACCATGGGACATGTTAATCATGGCGTATATATATGCCATGCGCAGTTTAAGGGTTAAGCTGTGCAAAACGTCATATGAAGTCAGACATGGAGCTCAGTTTTTTAAATTTTATGAAATGCCTTACAACCTGGTTTGTGCATAATCTACTAGGCCAATGCTCCAACTCTGTCAAATAACACAACATAACAAAAACACAACATGAAAATAAAACTATATAAATTAATATTGAAAACTTCAGCAGTTTTGAAATCAGCTGCTAAAATATACAATATCACAAATTGTTCATTTGGTGTTGTTAGGCTCTCAGAATAGCATAATTATTCATTTCCATATATTTAGAATACAGGTTTTCAGTATAGCTTTACCGTAAAAAAAAAATTGTCAATATGGCATTTGAAATCTGCACATTTAGACACAAAAATTTATAACTCCAAACATTTAGGGGTTTATGAAAAAATCAATTGTATAGGGATTGTAGAACAGACAGATCTGTTCACCACTACAGTATATGTAAAATGGTGAGAATCGGTCCGACATAGATTTTTGGATACTGAAGTTGAAATTATAGTTATAAATATACTTTGAGTTCGAGTTTGATCGACAATGAATAAGGCAGTTCTGATTCATGAATTTACTTGTATATTTTAATAAACCTTGTTTGGCATTCATACTCGAATAAGTGCAAAGTTTGTAGGTTGTCACGTGCTTGTCTAATACGTCTCGAGAATAGCACAGTGTCCCATTAATTCCCCCCTCCATATATGTGGCATAGAACGAGGATAAGGAAAGTGGGTCCGTGTAATTCCCCAGTATATTTACAAAAGCGGACAACAACAATTAAAACAGGCAAGTTAGTTCCACCACATGGCTCGCTCTGAGGGACACAGTAGACACGGGTAAGAATTAACTAGGAATTAAGTATACAAGCTCCGCGCACTGGAATGGCAATGAATAGGGCTTACACCATGCACTATCTACACACACATTAAATAAAGGCGTGTCCTAACTTACAACAAACAGTAAATAACACTTAACCTAATAGCCATGATGGGCTCACTTGAGATCAGACTATCATCTCCACCGTGCCCCTGGAAATGAATGAGAGGGAACCATGAGTGCTCCTGGCTTCTATGGGCACGGCCACCGTGTGAGCAGTACAATGCTTTCGGACTGTCGGGGGGGTGGGGTGTGCGGGGTTGAGTTCGGGTAGAGTGTAAACGTACTAGTCCCTCTTTTTAATCATATGCTTAGAACTGTTAACCCTTAAACCGCGCAAATCCTATACAGATGATTTCCGTACAAAGCCGAAAACCGCGCAATACATAATAGCTGTTTTAGTGTCGTGGAGGCCTTAATTTAAATGCCCCGCATGGGATAAGGGCAGCTATAGTACAGCCAGGACCGATATTGGCAGATGCCCACCTCAGAAAAAAATCGTGGGCCAACATCCCGGGTTGTGAGAGTGTCGTTACTGAGTGAGCCACCAAGGCTGACGCACGCAGCATGAGTGCACAAGCAACTGGTGTTCAAGCTGTGATCAACAGCTCACTTAAAACATTTAAAAATATATATGTTATGCTATTATTAGCGATGATAATATTACAGAAGACCCCTGGACTGTGATAAAACTGACCAGGATTCTGATAATAGCAGGCTTTGTGGTCATATTTAGCACTGTGTGCCATGCAGGGAGGAGTATCCTGCTGTTGTGATGGTGAGGGTGGTGGTGTCGTCTTCTGTGTGTGGCCATCTTTTATTGACTGACCCCTTACCATACCAGCTTAGTGGTCCGCTATGGTAAACACAAATGGTGAGCTACTTATATATAAATTGTGGTGTCTGCGAGTTTAATAACAGCAATAGAAGTAGGTTGGGAGCCGCCACTTTGGCGAGGGAGGTGTTCCGTGCTTGCACCGACATGTTTTGTTGTTTACTGGTGGCCACTATGGACTTTAGGCACCATACCAGTTTAATTGTACAGGTATGGTGAATAAACAGGTACGATACTTATATATATGTGTGTATATACCATAATAACACAACAAACAATATTGTTGGAGAAAGAAATATTAATTGCCGTCCTGGCCTTGAGGCGGTCGCCACCAGCTGACTGTGTGAGTAGCTATGTCTCATTGCCATTATTCACCATACAAGCTTAGATGTAAGTTATGGTGAACAAAACAGGTCAAATCCTTATATATACTGTCTGTGTATAGTGAATTAAAGCAAAAACATTATGATGGGAGGAGGATGATGTGTTGTTGCACAGTGAGTGGCAGTGAGTGGCTGGCTGGTGTGTGGCCGTCACTCTTCATTGCATTTTGACTCACAATACCACCTTAGTGGTTCGTTATGGTGAGCAAAACATGCAGATACTTATATATAACCTGTGTATATAGTGTAATAACAGCAAAACTATTGTTTATTGTTTTATGAACATAATAATTGAATCACTAATATGCACACCATAATTTTGAGTACAGCACTGGTTCACACATTTTATTATATAAATATATCACAATTCACTGTATTGAATAATATTACTGCAAAAAACTCAGAAAAATCAGAGACATTGAAATAATTAGGTAATAATATATTTGTGGCAACTGCTGCCTGACAGTTTGGGAGGAGTAGACTTCGTCTGGCGAAGGCTCTGTCAACGCCCCTTTTTTGCCAGACTTCTCTACCCTATTGCGGCTAAAATATGCCACCTACGATTTCTTTGTTATTTTTTCCGTGATCAGGGAAGAAAAATGAACACTTTTATAAGACGAAAGAATTTTTTTTTTTTTTTTTTGCACCTGTGGGTGTTGAAGCCATTTGGACCCCTTGCGGTTTTAGGGTTAACCCTTGTGTTGGTCAGGGCTAATTAGCATTTGTCACCCACAGGTGCAAACCAAAAAAAAAAAAAAAATTTGTTCTTCTAAACCTGTTAATTTGTGTTCTCTGATCATGGGAAAAATAATAAAAAAAATCATACAAAAATCATAAGTGGCATATATTGCCCGCTATAGGGAGGGGAAGTCTGGCAAAAAACAGGTGCTGACTCAGTGTGCGGTCTGTTGCTCCCCAGCTGTCAGGCAGGAGTTGCCACAAAGAGATAATTACCTAATTACAGTATTTCAACGTCTCTGATTGATTTTTCGTAGTTTTCTTTGCTGTAATATTATTCAATAGTGTGTAGTGTGATATATTTATATAATAAAATGTGTGAATCAGTGCTGTACTCAAAATTATGGTGTTCATATTGTTGATTCAATTATTATGTTCATCAAACAGTGAACAAATACTTTGTCGGTTATTACACTATATACACAAGTTATATATAAGTATCTGCATGTTTTGTTCACCATAACGAACCACTAAGTTGGTATTACGAGTTAAAAAGCAACGAGGAGTGACCGCCACACACCAGCCAGTCACTCGCTGCCACTCACTGCCTCAACACCTCACTCGCCCACATTCTCCTCCCACCATACTGTTTTTGCTTTTATTCACTATATACAGATTTATATATTTTTTATATAAGTATCTACATTCGTGTTCACCATAGCGAATCAATAAGTTGGCATGCTGAGTGGCAGCCCGCCACTGGCTGCTACTTCCTCCCTCCCTCCCTCAACTCACCTGACTTACCCACATTCTCCTCCCACAATACTGTTTTTGCTTTTATTCACTATACAGATGTTATGCCTCCTCGTGCCTCTCTAGAGGGGGCCAGGTTCTGGCTCGTGGTCCCTGGTAGGCAAGAACTCCATGCATTGACTGACACCAGAAAGTTATTCATATCCATTCAGCCTGGATAGCTCCGGGGAGCCGACGGGGCTCCACCAAAAAAATTGCTTTATAGCTTTGGGCTGGTGGAGCCAACTGCTGTATGATGCAATGGTCAGGAGGAAGAGGAGGCAAATTTGAAGTTGTGTTTATGGTAATGTCTGTCTGAAGTTTGAATATCAGAATTTCTTATTTTTTTCCAAAATCAGTGAATAATGTTGTATATATTATTAGAGGTATGACAATAATTGTATATTATTATATATGAGGAAGGCTGGTCCCAAACCTGCACACAGAAATAACACCACATGAGACCAGAAGGCATGGTAGGATGTGCAGAGTACCTCCATTGAAGAGCAGAGGTGCAATAGGTACTCTGAGAGAGTACCATCAACATCAGTGGCCCAAGAGTAATCAACACGCTTCCACTACATGTAAGGGGCATAAATGGCTGACCCCTCACAGTGTTCAAGAGAGAACTCGATAAGTACCTCCAAAGGATACCTGATCAACCAGGCTGTGATTCATACATCAGGCTGTGAGCAGCTGCGTCCAACAGCCTGGTTGACCAGTCCAACCACGAGAAGACCTGGTCGACGACCGGGCCACGAGGCTGCTAAGCCCTGTAAACACCTCAAGGTAACCTCAAGGTTTAACTAAGAAAAAACAGTATGGAAATTTTATTTAGTTACCCATCTGCTTTGTATCTGTGAAGGTGTCTATCTGCCTTTGGTTGGTGAGGCTGTGGGAGGAGTGGTGGCTGTACTTTAAATATGTGTTTTATTGGGTTCTGGCCAAAATATGAATCTAAAAAATACTTTATTATTTTCCAAGCATCGGACTAATGTTGCATAATATTATTATTATTAGAAAAAACATTAATTTTAATTGTTTTCAAAATATTTACAGGGTTAGCCGGCAGCCGGTGCCAAAAATCATCGTAAGGTCTGAATGTGACATTGGCACACTGTTCCCTGGTGACCTTGACCAGCTAATGTTCCTGGACCCTAGACCAATATATCTGTCAATTTGGGATGAAGCTAGGCCCAAGCATCTAGCCTCCAACTTAAAACAGACAGACACACATACACACTCTTATAAGTATAGATATATTAAAAAAAAGTATAAATAAAAACATTTAACTACAGTGCATCAAAATGGGCAAGAAATGAATAATCAGTGTATGGTTCAGGCAGGTCCATCAGGAATGATCGTGCAGTGCAATGACCAGCAAAGCAGAGTACACGTGCAAACAGTCATGCATAAATGTACAGTACATGCATACCAGTAATATAAAAACGTGAGTTTACTTTTACAAAAGGCAGCCAAAACTTGACAGCGTCTTTTACTTGGTCTATGTGTACTATCATCCAACGTAAGCAAAACAACTTGACTGAAATGCTTCATGGTTAAATATCCCACAAGTGTCCATATTTGGTCACCCTAATTCCTACATACTTTTAATTTTAAAATGCTATTTATAATCTGCATCCAAAGAAACACATACATGTAAGTAATAATATTAAGAGAAAACTAAAGCCAAGGAATTTTATTATTAATTTTGTTTAAATCCAACTAAGCTAGTAAAAGAAAACAAATACTGATAACTAGCTGCAACAATAATCCATTTCCAACTAATCTACACATTCTTTCTAATTAACCCTCACCTACATGGCTTGCATACCGAGAATTAAACTTAGTAAAGTACAACTAAGTTGACTAACTATTTGTAGTTCACTAACTAAAAAATAAATGAATGAATTATAACAATGGTGCTTAGTAAAAATAAATATAGAGGATTCAGTGACTGGGATTACCACCAAAGTGATCATCTTGGGATCAAAACTCGATTGGTAGTTTTCATTCATTTTCAAGAAGAACTGTATTAAAATTTGGAATAGCTAGAGGTGCATGCATTGCATTTCCTTAAGTAGTTAATCTTCTAAAACCATTGGGCTCTAAGAGTCATTTTTCAATCAAGAACTCTTGACAAATTTTGGGAAAGCACAGTCAAGTAAGAGGAATGAAGGAGTTGCTGTGTTTTCGAACCTCTCTTAATTACTGTATGTCAGCACTGTAATACAGAGCTGACATAATTAGCAATGTTGTGTTGTACAATCCAGGAGACACTGTACACTGTGAATGTGTACCAACAGGTAAAATATTCAATGAGTACTACTACAGTATTGGAAGTACTTNCTTCGTGCGGAGGATTTTCCGCCCCTGTTCTGTTCGGGCAGTTCTGAGGATAGTGTGGGTGCTGTGCCTGATGCGCTGATTGCCTGTCTGCTGCTCCGCTGTTGAGGCGAGTCTCCAGCCTGAGTGCCTCGTCCGGTGACTGCTGTGGCCCTTGGGGTTGTTGAGCCGGTGTGTGTGGGTGTCGGGCCGTCGTCTGAGCTGCGTGTAGTGAAGGTGTCCCAGTGGAGGTCAATGTCCCGCCCCCGCCTGTGGATGTGATACCGGCTCCCGGGACGCGGGTTCTGCTGTTTCGAAGGAGGTGCTTCGGCAACGTGTGGTGCCTGCCGTGCCTGTGTGTGTTGGCGACTGTAGTTCTGCTCTTTCCATCCCTTTGCAGAAGCGTGCGCGTCGGTGTTCTGAGGCTGTTTCCGTGGATGAAGTAGACATCCGGTGCGAGTGTGTCCTGCGTGGACGTGAAGATGGTGGCTGTGTCTGCGGCAGGGCCTGCTGGGCGTGGTGTGGTGCGGCCTGTCTCGACGCGTTCGCGGCGGGCTCGGAGTGTCTCCCCCCTTCGTGGTGTGCCTTGGGAGGAGGTGGGGGAGTATGGTGATCTGGCGCCCCCGCCGTGGATGATGGTGCTGTGCGAGGCTCCGAAGTTGCTACCTGTGTCCCCCCTCCTGCGTCACCTGCTGTTGGATCTCCGCAGTGGGGGGTTGTCCCTGATGTTCGCGGAAAGATGTGTGCCAGGGGGGCTCGGCTCCGTGCCCGGTGGTGGGTCGATGCCGCGCCTGCATCCCCTGCTGTTTCCCCTCCTTCCTTGCTCCAGTCTGGGGGTTCCCTAGTCCCGTCTGCTGGGGTCGTGCCCTGTGAGGGTCCGGAGTTGGGCCCTTATCGGGATGCCCGGGTGCTTCCGGTCCCGTGGTGCTCGTCCACTGTCTGGGTGTCGCGGGTGAAGGAGTTTGTGTATCGGGTGCCGGATAGGATGTCTCAGCCGAGGGCGCCGCCTGGTGGCCGGCTGCCAGCTGACCTGCGGGTGATCTGGGAAGCATACTGCTTGCGCTTTCCGATATACAAGTTTCCGGAGAAGTATTAGTTCCCGTCTTGTGCACACTGCTACGCCATGCGTGGATCAGCTGCCGCTGTGACCACGACGCCCCGCCCCCCGGTGCGGGGTGTCTCCCTCTAACGTCCGCCTCTGTTTTCGTCGCCACTCCTCTCTCTCCGGCCCATCACATCTACCGCTTTTGACTTTCTTCTTCTCCTGACCGTCAATGCGTCTCCTTACATCTGCCCTGGTGCAGTCATCGGGAGGGTTAACCCTTCATGCAAACTGCACCTATTCTCAAGAAGAAGAAGAGGGCAGTGAAGGAGGGTGTTACTGGCTCATCACCCTCGTCGGAGTGTAGAGAGGCAATCAGCGCCATCTATGGGTCTGCATTCTAACCCCCTCCCCTGATATTGGACGCTATGTGGACAAGGCAGGACAGAGAGGTCGTTGTGGATGACCTCTGGTGGTGGGGTATCAGGATCAGCGCCACCTAGATTGTGCTACAGAGCATAATGTCAACTCCACAGAGAGTAAGTGTTACCTCCTGGTTTCCCCAGTGATCCGCCCATTTAACTAATGACGTTTCGTCCACAGAGGTGACGTGAAGAGGGCAGTTTTTTCTTGGGCAGCCAGTACTCTCAGCTTGGTCCTGGAAAACGACTAAGTAAGCCGCCGCCGATCTGAGCAGTGCCTTATGCTGACTTGTGCAGTGTTGGTAGAGATCGGCATACCCCGGGATTGGCTTTAACTACCCGTGTATATGGTTGTTGGTGACCCCGATCAGCATGTGGCTGAGGTCCTCTGCCAGCTTGTGGCTGGAGAGAGATAGTGGGGAATAGGCACCTCGTGATACTGTGTTGGTGGGCTGGCCCACGTAAAAGGTGAACTCACCATGCAGTGTTTGCCAGTAAGAGTGAACAAGGTACTGAGTGGTGGGAACGCTGGGGTTGGCGAACACTGCATGTGAGCGCTTTTGGTGTCCTGTGTGAAAGTGACATCAATTTAAATAAGTGTGGATATACTCTATTTTAATATATTTTAATGGTGAAGGGAAAAGTGTATTGTTTATTCCCCCCCCCCCTTTATATCATTGCACTATATAGCCAAATCTTGAAAGCGTACTACTGATTTGGGGTCGGATGCTACAAAAGGTTCATCCATCAAGAACTCGGTTACTGGTCCCTTGTGGTCGTAACAGTTCTAAATGTAGATATGATAGAGCTCGCGAAGCTCAGGAATCTGTGCACCAGTAGAGTGATGGTTGAGAGGTGGGACCAAAGAGCCAAGGCTCAGCCCCTGCAAGCACAACTAGGTGAGTACACACACACACACACACACAAACCCATAATCTCCCATAACTTATTAAAAAGACCAACATTTTAGCAAGACCTGGTCGGAGACCGGGCCTTGGGGCCTTTGACCTCCACAAGGTAGACACAAGGTAGGTAGTGGGTGGAACACGAACAACGGGACACAGGTGGAAACTTAGTACTCAAATGAGTACTTTGTCAGGGGTAGTTAACAATAGGAATGCAATAGCTAATTGACAATTGAGAGGCGGGACCAAAATGCCAAAGCTCAATCCCGGCAAGCGCAACTAAGTGAGTAACTAGATGAGAACGAACAACAGTGTGTGCTGACCGACACCAGCAGCCGCGTTTAGGAGTAACACGATTCCATATACATGTTCATATTTACTCCACTAAGAATAAGGCTACACAAGTTCTGTCTGCTGGAGATTTTGTGTGTGGAAGACAGTGTGGTCAGCAGTGCTAATTACAAGCACTCGAATAACTCATTCATCTATGGCTGTCAGCTAAAGCAGTTCCGCACATGTCTTCATCATCAGCACGGAATGTTGTGACGTCATTAAGACATCTCTTCAACTGGTGACCATGGTGTACAGACTGTGATGGTGAAGAGTTCCCAGGACGCTAACTGGTGACCATGGTGTACAGACTGTGATGGTGGAGAGTTCCCAGGATGCTAACTGGTGACCATGGTGTACAGACTGTGATGGTGGAGAGTTCCCAGGACGCTAACTGGTGACCATTCTGTAACAAACACTGATGCAGGACAGTTCCCAGGTGATACCTGATGGCAAAGATGTACAGATACAAACTTTAATTATGCCTGGAGAGGCATTTTAGTTTATGTAACAACTTTTCTGTCAACATTCTTGGCTAGATTGACAATTCTCCAGAATTCCTATAGAACTAGAATGATCCAGAAGGAATATTTGACACATTCTTTCACTATGCCAGTGTGAAATGTCAACCTGCACTGCACCAGATCCTTAGCAGCAATCAGTATGATCTTACCTTTGGGAATAGCAGAATATGATCTTTTTAATTGATGAAGTTATATAGATAAAATTTAGAAGCTAAAATAAATTTTGAAAAATTTAAACATCTATACTGTTCAACAAAAATATTACAATATACTTTACAGAGCTGAACTTACTTCGCTTCATCTGTTCCTCTAAAGTATGCATGACACAACTCTTGGAATGCTACAGCAAGAGGGATAGTATCAGATAATCCTATGGTGAGAGGGGACGGACCACGCGAGGTGCCCACCATACTAGATGTTCTGAATTCTAGACTTGATACCGACTCTGCACGTGACAGTCCAGATACCGTGGAAGGACTCTGACGTCCCCTTGGAGATGGTCCCTGTTATTGAAAATAGGAATATTAAACAATCAAGGAAAGTATCCCAAACAAAATAAAATAACAGCAACAAAAAAGTATAACAGGAAAAATTGAGAGGTGGAGCTTTAGTATCCTAACACTGAGCAAAAAGACTAAATCAATCAAGTGCACTCAAATGCCTACCAAGACAGTTTGGTGCACAGCACACACAACTTTGTTAACCCTTAACCCCCTGCACTGCATATAGCACATTAAGGCACTTGACTAGTGGTGGGCATAGTTCCTTTAAGCATTTTTAAATATATTGAAAGACTTAAAATGTCTACAGGTACACAGGGCTCACATCCTGTGCCTCAGGACTCCAGTAAACAGAAGCCATTTTGAAAAATAATCATATGCATCCCTCCTGGCTGTTAGTCTCAGTACTGCCAGAGCAACCAAGGCAGGTGCATACAGCAGGAGCAGCTCACAGCACAGTTATGAATGTCGGGCCACACCACCGCTTAGTAATGATTATAGTAACTGCAATTATTTTGCAATGGCAGTGTCATACATGAACTTGATTAATAAAACTTATGTACAAAGTTCAGATATCAGTGAACACAATGCTAGTTACGATATTCACAGCAGGAGGCACACATTCACAACACACAGTCGAGGTTTTGTGACTATGCATCATGCAATGTAACCTCATGTTCCTTTACCCTGAGGTTACCTTGAGGTGCATCTGGGCTTAGCATCCCCGTGGCTCGGTCGTCGACCAGGCCTCCTGGTTGCTGGACGCGGCTGCTCGCAGTCTGACGTATGAATCACAGCCTAGTTAATCAGGTATCCTTTGGAGGTGCTTATCCAGTTCTCTCTTGAACACTGTGAGGGGTCGGCCAGTTTTGCCCCTTATGTGTAGTGGAAGCGTGTTGAACAGTCTTGGGCCTCTGATGTTGATAGAGTTCTCTCTCAGAGTACTTGTTGCAGGTTCGAAGGTTACGGGTTCGATTCCCGGCGGAGGAGGAAACAGATGGGCAGTTTCTTTCACCCTGGTGCCCCTGTTCATCTAGCAGTAAATAGGTACCTGGGAGTTAGGCAACTAATATGGGCTGCTTCCTGGGAATGTGTAACAAAATGGAGGCCTGGTTGAGGATCGGGCCATGGGGACGCAAAGTCCTGAAATCGTCTCAACATAACCTCAAGATAAGGAAGACGGTATGACTGAGCCCATAGAGGTTTTCCAGGGCCCATTGAGTGAATAAGTCCTATAGGAAGCCCAAGCACTGGTGCCAGCTAAGCCAGTAAAGCCTGTCTAAAGCAGGCAAACTGACTGCAAGTAGCAGTTGTAAAAAACCTCGAGGGGGGGGGGGGGGAATCAGAGGAGTACCACTACCACACCCTAGGCTATGCCTAATAAGGAGCTAGGCAGACCCCCTCCCCCCCACAACAGGCAAAAACGGCAAAAGGAAAACAAAAGAAAACCCCCGAAATGATGCAACAATCAAACAAGTAGCTAGAGAAACATCGGCAGCTGTGTGATACCAATGCAATCTGTGTTAGCCGCAGTGAGCCCCACCAGCAAACAAACACACCCCTACCTGGGATAAAGCTGAAAGCCCAAGACCCCCAACTTGTTCCAAGGGCGAGGACAACTACAAACAAGGAAGCCCTCTAATGGGGAATGTTTCCCTAACGCCCCAGGGAAGATAACCCTAAGACGCAAAGGCAGTACTTACGGAGCACCTAGGGAAGGAAACCCTAGGCGCATGCTGCTTCAGTACTTCAAACTCCTGGCAACACACACACATCCATTTCATAAAACTGCTGTAAGGGCAAAACACCAAAGAAAATGGGAACACAGAGTCAGAGTGACAGTGACCACTTGGCACGACATCAATCAAAGAACTGAATTGGGGTTCCAACTTACCCAGGCCAAAGACTTCCAGGGGGGGGGGTGTTGCGCTAACAAGCAGGGTGTTAGTTGGACAACATTTTGCTTGTTTGTTTGCTTCTTGGGAAAAGTTCTTTTGCGCATACGAGAACGTAACTTGCAATTTTTAACCAGACAGTGGTATGTTTTTATTTGCCTACCTTTCTGGGTCCTTCCTAAGTCAATGGCAAGATCACCTACTTTAAATGTAAAGTGTTCATGGCCATCGCTTCCTTCACCTCTCTGAGGGGGCCAGATTCAGGTTCGTGATCCCTGCTAGGGTTACAAGGACTCTGCCACTCAAGTAGAGGGCACTTGATCAGTAAGATCAAGCTTTAGGGAGCCGACAGGGCTCTAACCAGAAAATACAAGTGAACATGAGACTATGCTAGAAATAAAAATGAAATAGGAAGGGATGGCTCCAATTGTCATTGGAAGCACAAGAGTAAGGGGGCTTAAGTGAGTACCACTTATCTCTTCTACGGTTCTTATCTTTGGATAAACTTGTGTGATGTACAACTTTGTAGTCTATTTTTTATTCTCCACCTCCACAAAACCATTTAAAAAATATTGTTTCTCTATTCCTCCCTAATATCTACTATTTTTCTCATTCAATTCCCATCTACTTTACACTAGAATGCTCTTACACACAAGGTGATCTTACTTTCATACATTTTTATTTCAAACTGCCATCAAGTGGCAACTTCTTTACCAATATGATAGCAAAACCACATGAAGAATCACTTAGCACATGTCCCAGATACTATTTCAAGATCCTTTTACACTTGAGAAACTCTGACCTGTTTAGAAAATAATGTAAATGTAGCCACCCTTCTCAGGGATGGGGCGTTCCCAGATAGAACAAGGCATCCAAGATATACTCTATATAAATATATAAAACAAAACGCCAAAATATATACATAAACACCATTAATATAGCAAAGATACATAATAATTACCTCAAGAGCTTTACGTGAGGGAGGTCTTGGGATTGCCATGGTTGGGGTGGGTGTTGATCCACGGCTTGAGGATCCACCACCACCTGTCCTTGGTGGCAATGCAGGAGGAGCTTCAACGTCTGTCTCATTCAAAATATCACTTAATTCTGTAAAACAAAATACAAATATTGAAAAAGCAACTTAAATAGAGGACAAGTATCATTAATCTACTTTCTTACCTCACTGTAAGCAGAAAAATAAGCATACCAGGAATAGGAAAGATGTCTATATTGTGCATCATCCATTCCCTTGTTTAAAGGTCACATGTTAAAGATACAGGTATACATTTAACAAGCAAACATCAATTATGTAATAGTCACCATTGTTATTAAGATAAATAACTTCCTTTGATTAACAATAAAGCCACAACAAACTTGTTTTGAATTAAATGATAAGCATTAACACTAAACATACAACATTTCACGTTCTTAACACTTTCGTTGCCCTGGCAGGCGAGCCCCTGCACACCTCACGGTAGGCCCGAGCAGTGCGCGCTAACTCACCACCCATCCACAAATCTTTATACTGTTTTAGCTTTCTGACCTCAATTTTAGTGCTACGTCATTCAATTTGGTATTAAAATGTTTGCATATAAATGTGCTAAAGGAATATGTGCATATAAGAACTTATAAGTCTTTCTTTCCTATACTTTAGACCCGCCACATACTGCAAGGTAGCCCGAGCATTGCCAGAGAGCTCACCACTCCAATGTTTATTCTCTTTTCAGCTTTCTGACCCCAATGTTCATGCTACATTGTTCAATTTGGTATCAAATTGTTTGCAATAGAATGCTGTAAAGGGATATTTGCATATGAGAACATCTGTCTCACTTTTTTATAATTTTGACAAAAACTCAATAACTTTTTCCCTCATAAGTGTTTCTTTCGATGTTTCCGTCATGGATTTGCTGTGTTCTCACCATGTGTCATGCTGTCATCTGTGCAGTTCCCCCTTTCTTGGGAGGGGGAAGGGGGAGCCCCAGATCCCTCATGCCAGCTACCCACACCCCAGTTCTAAGACTGGATGTCAAAATCACAAAAAAAAAAACGCCGACCGGAGAGAGGAAGGGACGCAGGGGAGCCTCCAGGTCTCACCCAGCGTATGTATAACATCCTCTTTGGTTGCTATGAGCTCGACATTACAAAATGGGAATGTCAGCTACTTATGGCTATCAACTGTTTTGGATGACGTTTACGAAATTTTAGTTTTACGAAAGTTTAGACAAAAGGCAGTTGATGGCCTGCAGCTCTGGTAGTTAGAGCTGACTGCAGCCTCTGTCAAATAGATAGCAATGTACTACAAGTATTTACCCAGGTCCTACCTAACCTTTGTTACCGGGGCAACACCGTCCTAGAGAATTAATCTTCATAAAGTTTCATACAAGATAACCGAAATATAAATGGTTGCTCAAGTCGGGGAGCCAAAGGCCCCCCCCCTGGGGGGGGCCCTTGGCTCCCCGGAGCTACCTACCAAAAGACAAAAACAGAAGGGACTTACCCGGGAGGCAGTTGGCACTCGCCCCTCAACACGAAGTTGATACAACTGGCTCCAACTGCCGACCCAAAATGACACAGGCCCGACTAGGCCCCTAGAACAGTGACCAGGTAGAGTGCAGCCAGGACCCTGTTCAACTGCCAAAAACCCTGCGCTCGAATGTCAGCCCAAGACATGTTACCTTAGACGGCAGCAAGAGCAGCAAACTTACGAATGTCGTGGGCACAGAGATAGACCGCAGGCTGACTAGACTAAATAACCCTGTGGACGACCTGAGAGACCTGGAACAGGGAAGAACGGTAACTGGATCAACCCAAAGCACATACCCAGACACAGAAGCCGTGGCGTGCAAAAAATTGTGGAGAGCCGCAATCAGACCGAACACATGATGCACCCCCAGTCTGACCAACCAAGCATCAACAACGGAAGGACCCCTCCGGAAAGCAGCCGTAACATTCTTCGCCAGAAAAGGAGGAGACTACTGCAAACGAAGAAACCTACCACCAGCCACCAGAGCAAAAAAGCAGAAACCCCTGTGCCAGAGGAGAGCATGAAGCTCCCCGAACCGACCCCCAGAGATCAATGCTAACAGGAAAAAGAGCCTTGGAGAGAGAATCCTGAACCGAAGGGGCCACTACAAACTGAGGGAAAGAGAGATAAGAGAGCTCCCTGTCAAACGACCAGGACGGCTCAGGCGAAGCATGAACAGGCCGGAGGTGAAACAACCCCCGAGACAGCTTGCGAAACGAAGCAGAAGTAACATCGATGCAGAAAGCAAGCTGCAGCGGCTCTGCCAGCACAACACGATACGAGGTGACAGTATTCAGCATAAGATGATAGTCCTAAAACAGCCATGAGAGAAAGGACAAGACCATTGTAACAGAAAGTGAAGTATACCTAAGAAGAGACAAAAAGAAATGGAAGGATTGCTAGGAAATTTCATATTGCCGCTGAGATGAAGCACGCAGGTGGGACACCATTAACGAAGCCACCTGATCATCATACAGATGGTGATAGACCCGAGTCGAAAATACCAGACGTGAAGACTCAAGGAGAAGATCGAACCAGCCATGTAACGGACTGGACTGATGAGCTTAAAGAGGCATAGCTGCAGGAAAACCCCTTGGTTCGGACACCGAGCAAGCAGCGCCTGAAACCAAGGCAGGGCTGGCCACCAAGGAGCCAAGAGGACTACTCTCCCCTGGTAAGTCTCCAAGCGAGCTTGGACCTGGAATAACAGTGGAACCAGGGAAAAGAGGTACAGGTAACCCCACTTAAACCAGTTCCGCCAAAAAGCATCAACCCCAATGGCCTCACAGTCGGAGAAGGAAGCCATATATACCGAGAGATGCCTCGACCACGCTGACGCAAAGAGATCTACCTCTGGGAGCCCATACTTCCGGCAGAGCCAACTGAATGAGACAGTGCTGACTGTCCATTCCGAGGACAGGAGAATGAATGGAGACAGGCCGTCTGCCAGGACGTTGGACACCCCGAACTTGAACAGCCAGGAGAGCCAAACCCCGAGAACTCAGCAGACGAGTCACCCAAAGCAAACTAGCCCCAAAGCCAAGGATGGCTGGCCGACCATGGCAACGAATGGTGGTTCACGCAGTGTTTCTCCCGTGAACATTTCCGATCCCTTTGAGGGGTTTCAGGACCTGTTGTTCCTTGGCACGCATTCCGGTCTTGGAGGGGGATCTCGAGGGTATTTTTCTGGACAGTAAACATCATACTAAGGCAAACAGATTGGAGACGAAAAGTCGTCTGCATCCTGCGGTGTCCTGAGACTCTCAGCAACCCCTGTCTCCACACCCTCCATGTCAGAAGAGTTCTCCTGGCCTATGTACGTTCATCATCACCTTTGATGCCAATACACCCGCTGATCGGAGTGTTTTTGGAAATAGTAGGGCACGAAGTCTTTTCTACCAAGCCATTCCCGGGTTCTTTAAGATCAAGGTGCAAGATTTCAGGCCGAATAAACGCAGGAACTTGATTGCAGTGGACCACACTTCCTGCGGGGACTTGGTGCTTTCGGACATTACTGATATCTGTGGTTACAAAGTCCGTTGTTATACGCCTCTGAGTGACAGTTTGGTACGATATGTGGTCCGGCATGTTGTTGACGTTAGTGCAGACGACATCAAGGCGCAACTGCAGGATGATGATCTTCCGATCTTTGGTGTCAAGAAATTTATGCATCAGATTGATGGCGACCTGTATGATACCGGCACTGCCCTTCTTACTTTTCTTGACTCCCTCCCCCGTGATCAGGTTTGGATTAATGGCTTCCTTCATAAATTGGAGGTATACGTCCCCCATCCCACTCAGTGCTTTTGTTATAAGAGTTTTCACCATACCTCTCTTGGGTGCACCAATGACGTCCATTGTAGCAAATGCTCTGGCTCCCATTTCACTCGTGACTGTGAGTCCGACAAGCTCTGTTGTCCCAACTTTGGTGGTGATCATGCCATCACTTTCAAGCAGTGTTCTTCCTACGTTGCAGCATTCACTAAGGCTCCTCTCGTCATCACTCCACCCTCCAGTTGTGCTTTGCCTCATCTTGCCCCAATGCCTAGTCACACGCCGCTTCTCCCTCCGCTGCCGCCTTTGCCTGTGCCTGACTTGTTTGTCACTGACGTTCCTCTCACCCGAGGCTGCTTCTCTCCCACCCGCCATTCAACCGAGTCCCTATCTTGTTGACGCTATTGTTGCTCGCGTTGTGGATGCACTTGAGACGGTGCTGGTTCGCCTTGGACTGCGGAAAGAATTTAGTGACTTTTTCCCGTTAATGAGGTTGACCCTTTGCTTCTCTCTTCCGCTTCTTTTACGGTTGACGTCCATCCACCCGCACCTGCCTCTGCTATCTCCAAAGTGTTTGAATCGACGCTGGACAATGCCCTTTGAAACTCTTTAGCGAACCTTCCCTGTCTCTCCCCAGGCTGCCTTGCTGCACGTCTCTGCCCCCGGAACTAAGCAGAAGCACTCTTCCGTCGTCCCAATTTCCAAGCGCCCTGCCACCTTCCCTGATTGGCCTCCTACTTCACGTTCTCCCACGACTTGTCCTTGTGCCCTTCCAAGGTCTTCCTCCCGTTGTCCTGCTGGCGTTTCTGCAGAGTCCAATGTGTTAGCATCCCAGTCGTGAGGCTCTGGATGCCGTCTACGTACCTTGCCCTGTCCTAACCATGCCTGTCCTGTCTTGACGTCCTCTACCCTTCTACACATTTGCTCTTTGTACCTTACTCTGCTCGTACCCCCCCCCCCCACTTCCTTTCTCATGTCTGCTTTGCACTTGCCTTCTTCACATCCTTCGCCTCCCGCCCTTCATCTCTTGCTTACATCCCTCGCTTTCTTTACTGCGGCGACGCTTCGTGTTCGCCTTCTGTTCTCTTTATTCCCATCCTGCGTTCCTGTCCTCTTGTTTATTTTGCCTTTATCCTTACCCACCTCGATGGCGTCGTTATCTTCTTGACTCGGGCACGTCGTGACCGTTGATGTGTTGTTGTGCATTGTCATATACGCATCTTTCTCCATTACCACTCGTGTGGTCATTGGGAGGATATACATTCTTGCAAACTGCACGTATTGTGAAGAAGAAGAAAGCCAAGGACTGCATCGAACCCCCTCGGTTCAGGCAATGAACCACCAGGGAGCAGTCTGAATGGAGCCTGATTGTCGATCCACAAGCGACCCAAACCCTCCGAAGTGACATCCACATAGTTGACCAAAGAGCCAGAGCTCAACCCCCATAAGCACAAATAGGTGAGTACAGCTGCGAACTCTGCACCGTGCTGTGGGCCTAACGGAAGGACAGACCCCACTGCCCCTAGCTGGCCTGGGGAGCACTGGTCACAAAGCCCCAGCCAAGAGATAACACATCCGTGAACACATCGAGAGAGGGCTCGGGTAGGCGCCAAGGAACTGAACCCCGAAAAAGCCAAAGAGGAAGCTGGTGATGCAGCAGCCGACGCAAGGCCCCTGGACACAAATCCGAATTCAGCAATCACAAGAGAGGCAGAAGGCAAGACCCTGAAGGAGCCAGAAAAGCCAACAAAGCCAAACCTGATCCGGCGGGTAGATCATCACGACAAAGTTCAGGCTCCCGCACAACCCTTGAGCATCTGCAGGGCGACATGGAAGCCCAAAAAACAAGCAAGGGCGAAGATTGCAGCCGAAGCAGAGAAACTGGAGGGAGAGACACTGAAGCGGTCCGAGAGTCCCACACAAGACCCAGCCAAGACCGAACCTGAGAGGGAACCAGATGGAACTTCTGCAAGGTCACCAGGAACGCAAATCCGGCAAGCTGGGAAAGAATCACACCCCTGGCGAGCAGACACACGAACTGGCTGGGAGCCCACACCAACCAGTCGTCGAGGTAGGCCTGGACCCAAACTCCTAAGAGATGCAGACGGGCCACCACAGCCTTGGTAAGGCATGTAAACACGTGAGGTGCCAGGTTCAAGTCGAATAGAAGGCAATGAAAGAGGGAAGCCTGACACCCCACAACAAAGCCTAACCAGTCCCTGAACCTCGGACAAATCGTGACGTGCCAATACGTGTCCCGGAGGTCCAGGGACACCATCCAAGTGTCCGGCTCCAAAAGAAACCGGACCTGGGACAGTAGTCATCCAAAATGAGGGGCAATAGACCCAGGGTTTCAGACTGGACAAGCCCAAAACGAACTGCAGGTCCACAGAGTAC
This sequence comes from Procambarus virginalis, assembly GCA_020271785.1. NCBI lineage: Eukaryota > Metazoa > Arthropoda > Malacostraca > Decapoda > Cambaridae > Procambarus > Procambarus virginalis. The sequence continues at coordinate 7,671,280 of WNGS01164858.1, read as the reverse complement.
CGTTTCAGAACAGGGAACAGGCGGGAACCCACCTGAGGGACGTTGTCGTTTCAACCACGCCCAAGCATACCCACTCCAAGATGACCTGATAGAGCACAGGAGAAGATGCCTGCCCCACCAGCCCCAAACCCCCCGAAGGAGGAGGAGCCACCCAATAGCACCGCAGGCTATCAGAAACGACCCAAAAACCCATAAATCGTTGGACCAGGCTTAAGCGAACTGAGCGAGCCTCCTGCTCATCGCCCGCAAAGGCCGACGTCTTGAAAGCGCCTTTGTTTGCTTTTGGGAAGGACCTAACTGTGAAAGGGTCAAAGTCTCTCGCGAGAACCAGACTGACACACACAATCACCGTGCCGACCAGACTAAGACGGGTTCGAAGGAGGCACTGGCCCCAAAACTGGCACCGTCAGCCTACCATAACAAGAGGAACCCCCCCCCCCCAGGCTCCCCTGATAACCAACAAGTCCGACCTAGGACGGCAACTTGAAGAAGCTGCCCGCAGATACTGCCCGACCTCAGAATCTGCAAACAGCAAAGGACATAAAAGCCATGAAAACCGAAGAAAGCACCACCTGCCGTTACGAGAGATGCGAAGCGAAAAATAGACACCGCATTCCGTAGGATCGGCACAAACAGCGTCAACAGAGCAGATGATGCACACACCGCCAAGACCAAGACATCAGACTCAGGAACGGCCCCTAGCGCCTCCACATCCTCTGCAAGTCAATCAGAGGACAGCTCCAGGAGGGAAAAGAACCGCTAGACCGCAGCCAAACGCCCATGAGCACGGAAGTCCTTGGCAACCAGTGCAGCCAAAAGGGAGGGAACCTGCAAACGAAGCTGCACCATGCCAGCATCTCAACGAAAGGCAGGGGCAAAGCAGCACGCACTGAGGTACTGAAACACCTCACATCACTCAATCGTGCAAAAATGACAGAACGTATGTCAAGCTTCCAATGAAAACACAGGGCAGTCCACTAGCCAGGACGACTCCGGAACCTGAGTGAAGAGGGATTCATGAAAGAGGCATAATCTGTGTCGTGCAGCAGATAAGCTGCAATGGCTTTCCGCACCTCATAGGGCGGGATGCGGGAAGTCGAAAACCTCTGGAAGGACGGGACTGAAGGACCAGGAGAGAGGAAGACATCAAATTAAACTCGAATGCAGAGGAGGGATAAGAAAACTCCACACCTTGTAACAGCAAGCCCCCACTCTGAGGGTAGAAAAACCAAAGCAGGGGGTCCAACAGGGCCCAAAGCCCCAAATCAACCATTCTCCAGCCCTGGGAACCTCCACATCAGGACCTGAGGCAGAGTCATCCTCCAAAGCCCCAGCCTCAAAAGAAAAAGCCGGAGTAGACGGAAAGGCGGGAAGAAAAGTGGCCCACTGGTCAGACCCAGATGCCATGGCTGGAGGAACCGACTCAAATGCCTCAATCGCCAACGCAGAAGGAGCATCCCCCAAAACTGCCCGAGTCTCAAAACCAGCTAAACCCTGCTCCGCCCCCTTAACTGTGCGGCCTCCAAATATGAAACCCCCCCAGTGTGCAGGAAATAAAATTTTTGTTTTTAAAGTGTTAAAAACCTTTCCCTGAGTAAGGGTATAGTAACAGAAGGTCGAAATTGTAAGTACTTTTGCTGCTATGGGGTCCGTAAGTTCGTGTGTGACATCATCATTCCCTGGTCATCCGTGGCATACGCCCCCGGGGCCAGTAGAGCGCTCGGAGCTGGATGCGCGAGTTGCCGCGAATATATTTTTGTTCAGTTTCTGCGCATAGTTCCAAATACATTTTATATGTTTTTATGTGCCAATTCTATGTATAATGAACACGTACACTATATTATGGTAGTAGAACATCAGTATTGTCCGAAGACACTGTGTTACGTGCATGACACATGTGTACACATATCTGGCACATATTTCCATTATATTATGCTAATTTATGTATATATACAGTCTATTTACACACTATACACTATCGCACACTATATACATTCACAATCAACACACTCAGAACTCCGCGAGTGTCAGCTGCCACACCCTCACTCCAACATCCAGTCTCTCCCTCACTCCTCCAACATCTTACTTGCCAACATTGCTCCTCCCACCATACTGTTATTGTTTGTATTACACTATTTACACACGTTATATATACCTATCTACATGTTTTATTCACCAGAAATACGCAAGTAAGCCGGTATTGTGTCCAAACTTTACAGTGGCCACCATACACTGCATGAGAAATCACACAACAGCCTGCAGACGACACTACGATTACGTCACCTCCCTCACCAAAATAGCTTCTCCCAACATACTCCTGTTGCTGTTACTACACTATATACACACATTATATATACCCATGAACAAATGCGTTCACCATAGCGAATCACTAAGCTAGTATGATGAGCAAAGCAAGAGTGGCTGCCACACAGTGAGGCTACCTCGCTTCTCTCCCTCACCACAATTACTCCTCCCACAATACTACGCACAGTGCTTATTATCACCACGATCCTGCTTTTATCGCAATACTGGTCACTAAATCCTGTAAATGCATAACTGACCACAAGTTTATTTTGTAAAGGAACCTAAGAAGTCGTCTGAAGATTCCTAGATGGACGAAATAATTCTGTGGTGCTGTGGCTAGTGCTGTGAACATCGTGATCAGCATTGAATCACTAATATTTGAACATTGTACACAGTCATTATCACACTCAGGCTCTTCTGTAATACTATGATGGCTAAATAATACAAGTTATATATATATATTTTGACATTATTAGGCGATGCTGTGGTCACAAGCTAAACAGCAGTGCTGTGAGCTCATGCTGCATGCGCCGGCCTTGGTTGCTCACTCACTACTGAGGCTCTCATACCCGGGAATGTGGACCACGATTTTTTTAAAAAATGACGTCTGTTTACAAGAGCCCTGAGGAAGCTGATGTGAACCCCATGTTGCTGCAGGAGTTTTGAATGGAACATAAAAAATACAAATACCCGGAGGCGCGAAGCGCACCCCAAACGTGGGACTACAGGCGCGTTGCACAGGTAAAGGGTTAAGTCCTCAAATGCTCTGGAGCCAGAAGCAGGGGGGAAACCAGAATGAACAACAGCAGGGGAAGGATGAGGGGGCGTGGACTGAACCAGTCAAAGCAACTACCACCCCAAAGACTGGGTCCCTATAACCAAAACAGGGCAGCCTCGGGGCTTCCAGGATAGCAACCAACCTAAAGCTAGCATGCAAAGCCTAAGTTGCCTGCACCAGAGGAGAATCATTAGTGGACTGGGTGAACCGAGTCACTAACAAGCAAAAAAAACTTGCAAGATTCTGGGTTGAAGGTGTCACCGATCCAACAGGCAGCATGACGTAGGCAAAAACAGTGAGAGTCACCTTGAGACAAGGGGACTGAGCAACGCTCAAACTCGCACTTAGCGGCGAGAGAGGACTCGGGGTTGAATCCAACGAACCACCGCGGCCCCGCAGGAATTCCCAGGGCTCTTAGATTAACATCGCTAAGGGAAGTCCAGGCAGGGTACTGCTAACCAGTGCCCAAGTCTAACAAGTGATCCACTAAAAGCTGCACCTGCAGGATGTGTCCACTCACGGGGACCTAGTGGAGGTACCACCAATAGACAATGGTAACAATCTAACACAAGGGGCAGACACCCCCCAAGACAATAAAAAAAGAAAAATCACGCACGAGGACAATGTACTCAGGCAGAACAGAGCCAGCCACTATGAGAGGTGATAACTAGCTTTGCAGTACCCTGCAAAGCCTAGGCACAAACCCCTACCAGTGAAAACTACCCATTCGCAAAGGTAAATAAGGATGCAGATAACACCCCTAGCACACTAAGGGCGATCGATCACCGAGCAGCAAGAGATCAAGCAAAGGTAGATCCCAAGGTGACTTGTGGAAGGTGGCCCCAAGCCCCAAGGGCAGTACTTACAGGCATATATGGAAGAGGACCCTAGGCGCATGCAGCCCGAGTACTTGTGAGATTACTCCTGGCTCGTGAACCACCAGAGAAACCACCTAACACCACAAGGCACAGAGCTGGAGGACAGAAGTCAGGAGCCAGAGTCACACGACTGTTGCCAATCACATCAGCTGAAGAACTGCAGGATGGATCGCCAGCGCGAGGATCTGGGGCTTCCCCTTTCCCCTCCCGGGAAAGAGGTTGCACAGACAAGTTTTCAATTGGGGAGATCTGTCCACTTGTTGGACGTTCAGTAATAGTTTTAACCAGAATAGGGGTTTGTTTTGGGGCACTTACCTTTCTGGGTGCCTGACCCCGGTCGATAACTGACATATAATGCTCCATAACCACATGTGCATTTCTATACCTGCTTGATGGGGTTCTGGGAGTTCTTCTACTCCCCAAGCTTGGCCCGAGTCCAGACTTGAATTGTGAGAGCTTGTTCCAACAGGCTGTTGCTTGGAGCGACTCTAAGGCTCACATACCCACCACAGCCCGGTTGGTCCTGCACTTCTTTTAGAAACCAATCTAGTTTTCTCTTTAAAGATGTCTACAGTTGTTCCACAATATTTCTTATGCTCGCTGGGAGGATGTTGAACAGCCGTGGACTTCTGATGTTTATACAGTGTTCTTTGATTGTGCCTATGGCACCCCCTATATAGGCCATAAGCTATAGGCCACTGCTCCTGGTGCCTCTCTGATGGGGTCAGGTTCTGGCTTATGGTCCCTGGTAGGCCTAAAATTCCATGCACATTGACTGATGCCAAAGTCTAATATATCCATATCAGCCTGGATAGCTCAGTGGAGCCGACGGGGCTCCCCCCAGAAAAGACAAGGATTCTATTAATTTCACTAAAGCATTTTAAATATTACACATCTACATTGATGGTTTAGATAAAATTCCTCATGCAATTGACCACAAATTACAAGCTTTTTTTTACTTGAATGACTGAACAATAAAAGTTAGACTATAGATTCCACAACACTACTTACAATTAATCAAATACTGACCTTTTGATGAGCCTATGAAAGCAGAATAATTGAGAAATTTTTAATAAAACACATGTATGTACATGGTCCTTTCAAGAACTACACATCAACAAGGAGAAGGATAGCCAAGTTTAAAATACTGTAATACTGTATATTATCATTCACTAAATTACTAGACAACAATTCATAAAAGAAAATTTAAACACAATGACATCCCACTCATCAAAAACTGTTTAATTCAAAAGTAAGGATTAACTGCAGAAAAACTGTTCTAAATGTTTGAAAGTCATTAACCCCTAATGTGAAGCTATGGATTTACTGTATATCAATATCTGCCTTGTGCAAAAAACCAGCGTTGAATATAATGAAACGCCATTTTCTGGGTGAGCCCAGGAGGCTCCCTGGAGCTTATCGGGCTAATTTATGTTATATTAGACCGGGACATTAGCTATGGAGTTCAGACCTACCAGAGACCAGCGCCAGAACCTGGCCCCTTCAGAGAGGTTTCAGGGAGTTCAGAGTTTCAGGGTTTCAGGCCCTGGAAACCCCCCCCCCCTGTGATTGGGGTTTTTCCTTATCTGCCATCGACCGAGACTAGGCACCCAGAAAGGTAGGCATAACAAAACAAACCCCACACGGTAAGAAACTAACAACAAAAACCCGAACAGAGATAGAACTCCCTACAATCCCAAGGAAACAAGCAAGCGTAACACACAACTGCCGCGCCGCTCGTCCACGCAGCCCTCCCCCTCCCCGAGAGCGGGAGGGGGGCCCCGGACCTCATCGCGCTGGCTGCAAAGCACTCCAGTTCGAAAGCTAAGCTTCAACAAACACGAAAATAACGCCGACCGATGGGAGGGAGGGTTGCCAGGGAGCCTCCGGGGCTCACCCAGAAGATGGCGTTTCATTACATTCAATGCTGGTTTCCTGTGGGGAGCCCCTACAGCTCTCTGGAGCTTCATACCCAAGGAGAAGGAAAAGAAAGGGCTGACCCAGGAGGCGGTCGCCACAAACTCCGCAACGTGAAGTTGAGACAACAGGCTGCAACCTGCAACCGAAAGCAAGCCAAGAACATCCAGGAGCAGACATGCTCACAAAAATAACAGGTGGCCAGGAATCTGTACGACCTCCAAATCCCTGCGCCTGAAATGAGCCCAAGACATGTTACCAAACACGGCAGCGGAAGCTGCAAACGTCTGAATGGCAAGGGCGCGAGGATAGACCGCAGGCTAGCTAGATTTAATCCTGAAGTCGACCTGGGAGACCCGAGCCCGGGAACAGGGAACGAGGGAAAACAAATCAACCCAAAGCACATCCCCAGCCACAGCACGCTGGTAATGGCGAAACGCTGCAACTGAACAACACACGACACATCCCCAGCTGAACCAACTAAGCATCAAAAACCCAAGGACCTCTCCGGAAAGCAGCTGTCTCGGCCTTCGCCAGAAAAAGCGAAGAAGGCTGCAAACGTACAAAACTACCACCAGTACCAAAAAAACAGAAACCCCCTGCGCTGGAGGAAAGCCAAAAGTTCCCCAACCCGACCCCCCAGAGGCCAATGCCAACAAAATAGAACCTTTGAAAAACAATCATGAACCGAAGGGGCTACCACAAACCGAGGGGAGAAAAGTTAAGAGAGCATCCTGACCAAGGATCAGGACGGCTCAGGAGGTGCATGAGCAGGCTGGAGGTGAAACAAAGCACGAGAAAGTGTATGGAACAGGGGGGATGTGACGTCCACCCCAAACGCCAGCTGGAGCGGCTCCGCCAGCATCGCACAATACGAAGCGACAGTAAGAAGAATCAAAGAACGGTCTAGAAAACCAAGAAAAGACAAGACAACCTGATGCGAAAGAAAAGACAACCTATGAAGAGCAAGAAAATGGCAAATAGAATCGCCAGGAAACTCTATACTGTCGCCGAAACGAAGCTCGCAGGTGGGACACTGTTAACGAAGCCACCTGATCAACATATAGATGGTAATATACCCGCGTCAAAAGGCCAGACGCGAAGAGCCGAGGAGAAGGCCAAACCAGCCACATATGGGACCTGTCCGACCTGCCGAAAAACGCGGAGTCGCGGGAAATGCCCCGGGTTCGGACACCGATCAAGCAGCGTCTGAAAACAAAGCTGGGCCGGCCACAAGGGGCCACGAGGACTACTCTCCTTGGGAAAGACTCCAACTGAGCCAGAACCCGAAGCAACAGCAGGACCGGGGGAAGAGGTACAAGTAACTCCACCTCGAATAGTCCTGCCGAAAGGCATCCACTGCGGATGCTTCGCAGGCGGGGAAGGGTGCCACATAGAATGGTAGACACCAAGACCACGCCGACGCGAGGATGTCCATGTCCCGGAGTCCATATGTCCGGCAGAGCCCACGAAACAAGTCGACAATGACCGGCCAATCCCCGTGGTTCCGATAAGGAATCACCGGAGAAACTGTCCACCAAATAATATACACATGGAAAATACTGAAGGGTAAGGTCCCAAATCTACCCAGTAAAATAACAACATACTGGAGTGAACGATATGGAAGAAAATGCAGAATAGAACCAGTGAAAAGCAGGGGTGCCATAGGCACAATCAGAGAACACTGTATAAACATCAGAGGTCCGTGGTTGTTCAACGTCCTCCCAGCGACTATAAGAAATATTGCCGGAACAACTGTGGACATCTTCAAGAGAAAACTAGACTGTTTTTTAAAAAACGTGCCAGACCAACCGGGCTGTGGTGGGTATGTGGGCCTGCGGGCCGCTCCAAGCAACAGCCTGGTCGACCAAACTCTCACAAGTCAAGCCTGGCCTCGGGCGGGCTTGGGGAGTACAAGAACTCCCACAACCCCATCAAGCAGGTATCAATCAGATATTAACCCCTCCTGCCCTACTGGTTCCTATTCGTGGGACAGGGTAGCTTGGATTCCGGTCCTGGCTACGGCTTTTCTTTGTTCCTTTTCCGGAACGTACGTTTTTATTTTCTGCGGTACACGTCCTGCGTAGTTCTCCTCATGTATACCTCAGAGACGCGTGCGTCGTTCTTCCCTGATAGAGCTGGTTACACTGCTTTTTTGGGGTTGCGGTGGTGGCTGTTTTTCACTTAGCATCTCTCGCTTTAGTTCGTGGTGCTCGTTTTCCTGGCTACGGCTTTTCTTTGTTCCTTTTCCGGAACGTACGTTTTTATTTTCTGTGTACACGTCCTGCGTAGTTCTCCTCATGTATACCTCAGAGACGCGGCGTCGTTCTTCCCTGATAGAGCTGGTTACATGCTTTTTTGGGGTTGCGGTGGTGGCTGTTTTTCACTTAGCATCTCTCGCTTTAGTTCGTGGTGCTCGTTTCCTCATTGCCTCTGCCTGGGCCTGGCTTTTTGGTGTTTGGCTTTGTTGGTCCTTCAGGGTCGGGGGGGGGGGGGGGGTTAACTCCCGGACAGGGCATGTCTGCTCGCCCGGGTTGGTTCCTTTTCGGCTCGCCGGGATTGGGGTCCTGGTTCCCTGGCGGCCGTTCCTTTTGGTTTTGCCAGCCTTGGTTGGGGGCACTACTTTACTCGGTTTCCAATTCTGAGGGTCTTCCTGTTGCTCTGCCTCTTTTCGTGGTGTAGGTGCGCTTAAGGTGCCTGACAGCTGGGTGGGCAGCGATTCAGATTCATAGTCTGAGGTTCCAGGTTCGATCCCCGTGGAGGTGGAGACAAATGGGAAAAATGTTTCTTTTACTCTGATGCCCTTGTTATCTAGCAGTAAATAGATACCTGGGAGTTAGACAGCTGCTACGGGCTGCTTCCTGGTGGTGGAGGCCTGATCGAGGACCAAGCCGCGGGGACACTAAGCTCCGAAATCATCTCAAGATCACCTCAAGAAGCTCCAGCCCTGAACGAGGCTGGTTCATTCTTCCCTCTAGTCTTTGCATCTCGAATTTCTCGTCGCTTGTGTGGGCACTGATGGCTTCGTTGTTGTTCTTCCACCTGCGTGCTTCATCTCGACGGCAGTGTGTAGTTTTCCTCGCGGTCTTTCTAGTTTTCCTATCTCTGCAAAGGGTTCTTCAGTCTCTGATAGGTTTGTCTTGTCTTTCCCTTCGGGTTGTTCCGGGGACCCGTCGTCTGGTGCAGTGTACTATCGTCTTGTCTTGAGTGGCGCTGCCGGAGGTGCTTCAGCTTGCGTTCGGTGTTGCTGTTCCTTCTGCTTCCGTTCCGCTTGCTGTCTTGGGCATTGTTTCACCTCCAGTGCTCTTGCTTTTCTGGTGCGGTCCTGGTCGTTGGCCTAGGTGGTCTATTTTCTTTCTCTCAGTTTGTTGTGATTCCCTTTGGTTCTGGTGTGTTTTTGTTTTATTTTTCAGGTCGCCTTCTTCTGTTAGCATCGACCTCTTGGGGTCAGGTCAGGGAGTTTCCAGCTCTCCTCTGGCGCCCGTGTTTTTTCTGCCTCGTTTGGTCCTTGTGGTGAGTTGTTCGTTTGATGCAGTCTCCTTCTTTTCGGATGATGTTTGGATCTGCTGCTTTCTGGAGGGGGTCCTTGGTTGCTGTTTGGTTGTTCATGCCAGGGGTGCTTCCTTGTTGTTTGGTTGCGGCTCTTCGCTGTTCTCTGGGTGTCTTAGCCTCTGGGGCCGTGGATGCATTTTGGTTTGCCCCGGTTCCCTTCCTTCCCTCCTTCCTGATCTGGGGTTCGGGTCTCCGGGTCGTCTGCAGGGGTCCTTTAGTTTCGTCTATGGTCTTGTTTTTTTGTTCGGGCACGTGGCATCTGCCTCCTGGATCCTTCCCTCCTTTCCTTATCTGTGGTGAGGTAGCTCCGGAAAGTCGACAGGGCTCCCCCCAGAAAACCAGCGATGAATGTAATGAAATGCCATTTTATGGGAGTGTCCCGGAGGCTCCCTGGCATCCCTCCCTCCCTCCGGTCAGCAGTGTTTTTCATGTATTTTGACATCCAGCCTAAGAACTGCCAGTTGGATTGCTGGCGCGGAGGGTCTGGGGGCTCCCCCTTCCCTCCGGGAGGGGTTGTGCAAACAGCGGCGCGGCGACGTGATGATGTCATGCTAGTTTGATAATTTTCTTTGGGGAGTTCTGTCCACTCATTCGGCTTTCGGTAGCAATATTTTCACCAGAATAGGGGTTTGTTTTGGGGCGCCTACCTTTCTGGGTGCCTATCCCGGTCGATGGCAGACATAGAATGCTCCCAACCACAGGGGGTTTCTATAGGCCATTGCTCCTCGTGCCTCTCTGAGGGGGCAAGGTTCAGGCTCGTGGTCCCCGGTAGGCAAAGACTCCAAGCACTTTGATGCCAGAAAGTTATACATATCCATTCAGCCTGGATAGCTCCAGGGAGCCTCTGGGGCTCACCCAGAAAATGGCATTTCATTACATTCAATGCTGGTTTTTTATTAAGCTACACAAACAAATCATCCAATACTCACCAGCATATCTATCAGCTCGAGGAGGGGGAGCCAGCACGGGAGAAGTGACTGATGTTACCGATGGTGCAGGGGATGACACACCTAAAAATTATTTTTTGTTTGGTTAATACTCCTGAGTTAAGTTCAAGATCTTTAAGTACAGTAGATCAATCAATCAATTCCAATCACATCAAGGTGCCATTTTGAAAAGATGGCACCTACACAATTTACAATGCTGACTGTTTTCTTTACTTCTGCCATCAATATTATTGATAAAATAAAAAACATTTGCTGAATAACTGTAAATATTATTCTGGCTGTCAATTAGAATTTTCTTGAGCACATGTACACTTTAATACATGAAATGGTGCAGCTGCCTCACAGATAACGGTAACAATTATCACAGAGGGTTATTTTATAACCAAGAGTGATATTATTAAAATGGAAACCCCAGTCCAATGTAATGTATTGCAGTGGAATCTATTGGAACTAAATTGTCTAGCACTAAGCAAATTGCAAATTAATGTTACATCAGTTTACAAATTTTACAAAACCTGTACTCCATCGAAGATCTGTACTCCTGTCGAAGATTTCAGGGATCAATGTCCCCCATCTATGTCCCCAACCAGGACTAGGACTCCTGGTTGCTGGTTTTATCTACCAGGCTGTCTGATGCGGCTGCTTACAGCCTGACATATGAGTCACAGCCTTGTTAATCAGATATCCTTTCAAGGTGCCTGTCGAGTTCAATTATGAACACTGAGAGAGAATGGCTAGTTATGCCCCGTAGGTGTAGGGAAAGTGTTGAAAAGTCTTGGGTCTTTGATGCTGAGATCTATCTCAGCTTGCCTATTGCACCTTTGTTCTTCAATAGGGCTATTTTGTACATCCTGCCATGCCTTCTGGTCTCGTGTGTTCAAATTTGGAACTAGTCTTTCTAATATTTTAAAAGTGTAAATTATTATGAATCTCTCCCACCTGCGCTTTAGGGAATGCAGATTTAAAATTTTTGTGCAATCCCATTAATTTAGATGCTTTATTGAGTGGATTCTAGTGGTAAATGATCTATGCATGCTCTCCAGATATAAATTTCTCTAGCTTTGAATAGAGCTATTAGTGTACAACAATATTCCACTCTAGAGAGCACTAATGCCTTAAAAAGTATCATCACTAGTAAGGCAACTCTTGTTTGGAATATTCTTGTTATCCAACCTGTCATATTTTGTTTGCAGTTGTGAAATCAACTTGTGGTGTTCTTTAAAAGGTCTTCCAACATGATTATTCCTAAATCTTTTACATTGCTTTTTCTTTCAACAGTGTGGGTTGACTGTGCATCATATGTGATTTCGGCTTTGGCGTTTTAATATTTCAATAATGAAGTAATTGGAATATATCCTCATTAAACTTCATTTTATATTCTGTGACTCACTGAAAGACTTGATTAGCATCAGATTAGAGGTTTCCTACATCCTCTATGATGTCTACTGTCATGAAAATTCTAGTGTCATTAGCAAAGGATGATACAGTACTATAGTTTGTATCCTCGTTTATGTCTGATATGAGAATGAAGAAAAGTACCAGAGCAAGCACAGTACCTTGGGTACAGTGTCCTAAAACGGGTCAGCACTAACTGGGACTTCACCAGTTCATCACAAACTTCAATTTGACAAACTGGGATAGAACCAGATCCTTGGCCAGCTGACATGCAGACCAACTGGGGGCTCACATCAGTCAGTCAACAAGGAAGGCCAACACACGAACCTCTAACAAATGCAGTTGGGCCACAACAATCCTCGCTAACCTGGTAAACACATGGGGTTCATGCTGAAGCCAATAGGAAAAACCCAAAAGCAATAAGAAGCCACATGACACAGCTTAAACAGTCCTTGAACCGCAGATGAATAGGGACATGCCAGTATGCATCCTTTAAGTCCAGGGATACCATCTAAGCCAATGCCTACAATAGCATGTGAACCTGGGCCAAAGTGATCATGCAGAATATCAGGCAGGAGATAAAGGTGCTCAGAAAGAAAGAAGAGCACCACACACTCAGAAACCACTGTCACCTAAAAGAGAAAGGGAGGTGGGACATCATCAAAGAAGTCACCTGCTAACCACAAAGATGGTGATAAATGCGCATAAATAACCTGCCAAGAAGAGCCGAGAAGAAGGTCGAACCAGCGAAATACATTACTTCATAAATTCTACTACTGTACTACATTAGTTCATTACTTCATTACTTCAAACCAAGGCTGAGCTGGCACCATGAAGCAAAAAGGACAACTTTACCCTGGTAGGATGCTATCCTGGCCAGGACCTGGAGCAACAGCAGGACCGGGAAGAAGAGGTATAAGAACTCAACCAGCCTCAACTAGTCCAGCCAAAAGACATCCATCACAAGGGTCTTGTGATCGAGGCACATAATCGCATACAGACATAGGCACCAATTCCATGGCAATGCAAAGAGAGCCACATCAAGTTGAGGATGTCTTTTCGTTTTGCCTGTACAAATCGCATAGCTACAAGAAGAAAGCAGCATCGATGATCCGCTCTTTGGAAATGGGGCAGACTGTTCGCTGGAACGTTGGATACTAACTGGAGGTGAACAGTGCAGAAAGCCAAACTCCGGGAATCCAGCAGAAGAGCTATTCAAAGCATCCATCTCCAAAGGACAAGAGACTGAAGTGAACCTCCCTTAGTTGGAACAATGAACCACAGGGAAACAGTGTAAATAGGGTTGGAGCATAGAGCCCAGAGGAATCTGAACATTCTCAAACCATACTATGAGCTCAGTGAAGATGAGACCAATGACCCGGGCTGGCTTGATGAATGCCGTTCACAAAGTTCACATCCCAGAGCCTTAGTGTCCATGAAGACATCGAGCAAATGCAGAGGAAGGCACCAGGGAATTGAATCCTGAAAAGTCAGTCAGTATGAAGCTCAAGGAAGGCCCAGAAACTGTCTGATGGAAACCAAATGCAAAGGAGCACAAAGGCCATTCAACACAGGCACCACCAACAAAAGAACCTGGACTTGGAGCTGCACAAGATCCACATCCCGAGCAAACCAGTGGGAGCAAACAGGCAATCATTGAGGGGTGAAAAGGAAGGCCTTCAGAAACACTTGCAACACAGTCAACACTTCATGCTAGTCAAGTGTGCAGGTACAACAAAAGCCGTTCCAATCACCAAAGCAAGAACAAAGGATTGTCTTCCAGCCAGAAAGACTCCAAAACCTCAAAACACATCCAAAAGGGGAAAGACCCAAACTCAAACGAGGAAGGGTCCATCAAAGAGGTGTAATCCGGGTTTCACAGGAGGTACGTAAATAGAGCCTTTGAGCCACCAAAAGAGTGACAAGAGAGGAATGAAAGCTTTGGAAGGATGGTCCCTATGGGGCCCAAAAGCACATGGAACTAAACCCTACAGGGAGCTGTACTCAAATCATACCATACAGTGATGTCAGATATGAAAACCCTCCCTCTGCAAAAGTAGACCCTCCTTGGAGGAAACCAGGAACCACTTAAGAGTTGAAAGGGCCTATGGGCCCTTATCAGACTCTCCCTAAAGCCACAGAAACCACACTTGAGGGCCAGTGTCAACACCCACCACCCCAGGATACAAAAGTGGAATCCAAAGGAGTGGCTTCAAAGAATAGGGGAATGGCAGAAAGGATAACCCTGATGCCTAGGCAGGACTAGCCAACTTTACTGCCTCCGAGCCCAACTCATAAGGAGGCAACCCCCGGAGTTGACCGAGTCACATCCTGAGCTAAACCCTGCCCTGAACCGGCAACCCTCAGACACTTTGGGGCCTGAAGCAGGGGATTGAAGATCAGAAGTAGGGTGAAACATGCCCAAAGGGAGGGAAGAGGAGATGCGAACTGAGCCAAAGTGGTGGTGTTCACTAACAACTCCAATTCTGGTTCCATAAACACTAAACTGGGCAGCTCTGGGGTATCCAAAAGAGCACATAACCTAGACTACTGAAACCTAGCAAAACAAACACACAGAGCCATCACTGCATGCTAAGCCCTACCTTCATCAGGAGGGTCAGAATGAAGAGTCACATGGTAAGAGCAAACCCCAAAAGCCTCAGGGTCTAAGGTGCCAACAACCCTCCCCCTGGTTGAGGCCTGGTTGAGGATTGGACAACAGGGATGCTAAGCCCAAAAATCAACTCAAGATAACCCAACAGGCAGCTGGGTGGAGACAGAACGAATAATCTTTGTTGAGTAGCACGGACAACAAGCAACCCTCAAACTTGCATAAAATGAGAGCAGGTTTGGGGAATATTCATAAAACCAGTGAATCAACAGAGATTTCCAGAACCTGAAGGATAAACCAAACAAGACACCCTGGCAATGGGGATACTACACCAGAGCTAAAAATAAGCCAACACAGCCTGAGTTAGACCAAAACATGAAATGAAGCACAATGAACCAACAATGCAAACATGAGAAGGGCAAAATAAAACCCAAAAATGGTTTACCACCCCAAGAAATAAAAACAATAAGAACCCCCCAGGAGGAGAGGGACAAGCCAAATTACATGCTCCACAAGTTCAGGGAGAACACCCAAATGACTGCCACGAGAATAAGACGGACACAGAACAAAGAGGGGAATCAGAAAGAAGATTATACAGAGGCAACCTGAAAAGCCGAAGAGTAACCGGTAGCCCCAATGCACGAAAATGCCAATGGTGGCAAGAAGAGAAGGCCCATCAGGAGGAACCTCCTGAAGGGGAAGGTACCGACCAATCGCCCAGCAAAATGTGAAATACCAGTATGGCCTAAACAGTCCACTAAATGAGGTGCCAAGAATAAAAAAAATCCAGCGTTGAATGTAATGAAACATCATTTACTGGGTGAAACCTGGAGGGTTCCTGGAGCTTATCCAGGCTGATATGGAACTATTAGACTTTGGCATCATCAACGGACCCAAAGGGACGCGGATCCGAACCCGGGGTGGAGCCGACACCAAATCCAACTCCTACGCAGAGGGGGGGGAAAAGAAAACCCCACTCTACGTAACAGTAAGCCCCGCTTGGAGGGTAGGAAAACCTAGCGTTTTCCTACCGCTAGGTTTCAAAGGGGCCCAAGGTGGGGTTCAAAGGAGCCCAAAGCGGGGTTCAAAGGGGCACAAGGCGGGGTTCAAAGGGGCCCAAGGACCCCAAGTCAGCCCTTCCCCAACCCTGGCAACATCCATACCAGGACCTGGGGCCAAGTCATCCTCTAAAGCCCGGGCCTCACAAGAAAAAACTGGGGCAGCCGGAAAGGCAGGAAGGAAGGAAGCCCACTGGTCAGAACCCGTTGCCACGGCTGGAGGAACCGACTCGAATGCCTCCGTCGCCCTCCCCCACCCTGGAAGGGGCAACCCCTGAAACTGCCTGAGTCTCAGAACCTTCTAAACACTGCCCCTATCCTGAAGCCCTTAGACACTTCAGAACCGGAAGCAGAATCACATGTACAATTCTATAGGCCATTGTTCCTCGTGCCTCTCTGAAGGGGGCCAAGTTCTGGCTCATTGTCTCTGGTAGGCCTAAGAACCATTCACACTGACTGATGCCAAAGTCTAATAGTTCCATATCAGCCTAGATAAGCTCCGGAGAGCGTAGGGCTGCCCCCAGGAAAAAGGGTGAGCGAGCATGGCAAGCATGATACCTGGTTGATACCTGGTTGATGGGGTTCTGGGAGTTCTTCTACTCCCCAAGCCCGGCCCGAGGCCAGGCTTGACTTGTGAGAGTTTGGTCCACTAGGCTGTTGCTTGGAGCGGCCCGCAGGCCCACATACCCACCACAGCCCGGCTGGTCCGGAACTCCTTGGAGGAATAAATCTAGTTTCCTCTTGAAGATGTCCACGGTTGTTCCGGCAATATTTCTTATGCTCGCTGGGAGGACGTTGAACAACCTTGGACCTCTAATGTTTATACAGTGTTCTCTGATTGTGCCTATGGCACCCCTGCTCTTCACTGGTTCTATTCTGCATTTTCTTCCATATCGTTCACTCCAGTACGTTGTTATTTTACTGTGTAGATTTGGGACCTGGCCCTCCAGTATCTTCCAGGTGTATATTATTTGATATCTCTCTCGTCTTTTTTCTAGTGAGTACATTTGGAGAGCTTTGAGACGATCCCAATAATTTAGGTGCTTTATCGCGTCTATACGTGCTGTATATGTTCTCTGTATTCCCTCTATTTCAGCAATCTCTCCTGCTCTGAAGGGGAAGTGAGTACTGAACAGTACTCAAGACGGGACAGCACAAGTGACTTGAAGAGTACAACCATTGTGATGGGATCCCTGGATTTGAAAGTTCTCGTAATCCATCCTATCATTTTCTGGCTGTCGCAATATTTGCTTGGTTATGCTCCCTAAACGTTAGGTCGTCAGACATCATTATTCCCAAATCCTTTACATGCTGTTTTCCTACTATGGGCACATTTGATTGTGTTTTGTACCCTGTATTATGTTTAAGGTCCTCATTTTTACCGTACCTGAGTACCTGGAATTTATCACTGTTAAACATCATGTTATTTTCTGATGCCCAGTCGAAAACTTTATTAATATCAGCTTGAAGTTTTTCAATGTCTTCAGCCGAGGTAATTTTCATACTGATTTTTGTGTCATCTGCAAAGGATGATACGAAGCTGTGACTTGTATTTTTGTCTATATCTGATATGAGAATAAGGAAAAGCAGCGGTGCAAGGACTGTACCCTGAGGTACAGAGCTTTTAACTGCACTTGGACTAGATTTTATATGGTTGACCGTTACTCGCTGAGTCCTGTTTGACAGAAAACTGAGTATCCAGCGTCCTACTTTACCGGTTATTCCATTGACTTCATTTTGTGTGCTATCACGCCATGGTCACATTTATCGAAAGCCTTTGCGAAGTCCGTGTATATCACATCAGCATTCTGTTTTTCTTCTAATGCCTCAGTGACTTTATCGTAGTGCTCAAGTAGCTGTGAGAGGCACGATCTTCCCGCTCGAAATCCATGTTGGCCTGGGTTGTGAAGGTCATTGGTCTCCATGAAATTGGTGACCTGACTCCTAATCACTCTCTCAAATACTTTTATTATGTGCGATGTTAGTGCAACTGGTCTATAATTCTTTGCCAATGCTTTGCTCCCTCCCTTGTGTAGAGGGGCTATGTCTGCTACTTTAAGTGCATCTGGTATCTCCCCCGTGTCCAAGCTCTTCCTCCACACTATACTGAGTGCCTGTGCTACCGGCACTTTGCATTTCTTTATAAATATTGAATTCCATGAGTCTGGACCTGGGCCGAGTGCATGGGCATGTTTTCAATTTCTCTTTCAAAATTAGTGCGCTCGTGTTGATATCAGTTATATTTACAGGGGTTTGGATATCCCGCATAAAAAAATTGTCTGGATCTTCTACTTTCATGTTGTTTATTGGAGTGCTAAACATGTCCTCATACTGCTTTTTTAGGATTTCACTAATTTCTTTGTCATCCTCCGTGTATGAACCTTCACTTGTACGAATAGGTCCAATACTGGCAGTAGTTTTTGCTTTTGATTTCGCATATGTGAAGAAGTATTTTGGATTTTTCTTTTCTTATTTCCTGAATTGCTTTTGTTCTAACTGCCTTTCTTCAGTTTCATATGAGTGTTTCAATTTCCGCTCGATTTCTTCAATCTCCCTATTTAAATTATTCCTTCTTTGACGGGAAATTCGTGTCTGCATAAGCAGTTCCGTTATTCTTTTCCTGCGTTTATAGTGTCGTCTGCGTTCTCTTTCTACGTTGGATCTCTTCTGGCTTTCCTCAAAGGAACATGTTTCAGACAGACTTGATACGCTTCCGAAGTCAGTTTTTCTATTCCTTCTGTAGGACTTGTATTACTTAAAACAGTTTCCCATGGAATGTTTGTAAGTTCCCTGTTTATTATCTCCCAGTCTATCCTTTTATTATTAAAATTGAATTTACTGAATAGCCCCTCTCGCTTTATCAACGTTTTAGGTCTATTCTGAGTATTGATGGTCGTTTGCACTTCAATGAGCTTGTGATCTGAATATGTGGTATCTGATATCGTAATGTCTCTGATAATGTCTTCATTGTTCGTAAAGACCAGATCTAGAATTTTTCATTTCTCGTTGGCTCCGATATCTGCTGACTGAGTGAAAATTTGTCACAGAATCTAAGTAGTTCTCTAATCTGTGTTGGGTTAGGTCCCATAGATTTCCTGGTATAATATTATTGTTTGCTATTCTCCACCTGAGACTAGGCAAGTTGAAGTCACCTAGGAAGATAATATCAGGTATTGGGTTCTCCAAATTCAAGGCTATTCTCTATTTTGTTTATCTGTTCTGTGAATTCCTCAGCCGTTGCATCTGGCGGTTTGTATATTAGAATAATCACTAAATTTATTTTCTCTATTTTTAATCCCAGTACCTCCACCACCTCATTTGTAACGTAAGGAGCTCCGAGCACACAAGGTCTTCCCTAATATACAGACCCCTCCTCCATGTGACCTAATTTCCTATCACACCTGTATAGGTTATATTCCTGGAATCCAAATCTCACTGTCCAACAATTCCCCTGCATGGTTCTGTGAAAGCTCCAAATACTGCATTTGACTCCGTGAGGAGGCCATTTATGAACTGTACTTTATTGTTTGTTCTTGTTTTCAGTCCTTGTATGTTAGCAAAGATGAATGAGGTTACTCTATTGTGCTAGTTTGACTGGGACTTTTTCGGCAAGCCCATATGCGTGGACATATGAGTTTGTTCTGACCCAGTGCTGATTGTGGTAGGGCAGTTGCCTGTCGTATTGTGGTTCCCTTTCGGTGTGTAATTGTATCTGTAAGTCTGGTATGCAAGTGGGTCTGGCATCCAGTTCCACATTCTCCATGCTCCTCCTTTTGAATTCTCTCCCAAAGTCTAATAGTTCCATATCAGCCTAGATAGCTCCTGAGAACCGTAGGGTTGCCCCAGAAAAAGGGTGAGCGAGCATGGCAATCATGATCCTGGTTGATACCTGGTTGATGGGGTTCTGGGAGTTCTTCTACTCCCCAAGCCCGGCCCGAGGCCAGGCTTGACTTGTGAGAGTTTGGTCCACTAGGCTGTTGCTTGGAGCGGCCCGCAGGCCCACATACCCACCACAGCCCGGCTGGTCCGGACTCCTTGGAGGAATAAATCTAGTTTCCTCTTGAAGATGTCCACGGTTGTTCCGGCAATATTTCTTATGCTTGCTGGGAGGACGTTGAACAACCGCGGACCTCTGATGTTTATACAGTGTTCTCTGATTGTGCCTATGGCACCCTGCTCTTCACTGGTTCTATTCTGCATTTTCTTCCATATCGTTCACTCCAGTACGTTGTTATTTTACTGTGTAGATTTGGGACCTGGCCCTCCAGTATCTTCCAGGTGTATATTATTTGATATCTCTCTCGTCTTCTTTCTAGTGAGTACATTTGGAGAGCTTTGAGACGATCCCAATAATTTAGGTGCTTTATCGCGTCTATACGTGCTGTATATGTTCTCTGTATTCCCTCTATTTCAGCAATCTCTCCTGCTCTGAAGGGGGAAGTGAGTACTGAACAGTACTCAAGACGGGACAGCACAAGTGACTTGAAGAGTACAACCATTGTGATGGGATCCCTGGATTTGAAAGTTCTCGTAATCCATCCTATCATTTTTCTGGCTGTCGCAATATTTGCTTGGTTATGCTCCCTAAACGTTAGGTCGTCAGACATCATTATTCCCAAATCCTTTACATGCTGTTTTCCTACTATGGGCACATTTGATTGTGTTTTGTACCCTGTATTATGTTTAAGGTCCTCATTTTTACCGTACCTGAGTACCTGGAATTTATCACTGTTAAACATCATATTATTTTCTGATGCCCAGTCGAAAACTTTATTAATATCAGCTTGAAGTTTTTCAATGTCTTCAGCCGAGGTAATTTTCATACTGATTTTTGTGTCATCTGCAAAGGATGATACGAAGCTGTGACTTGTATTTTTGTCTATATCTGATATGAGAATAAGGAAAAGCAGCGGTGCAAGGACTGTACCCTGAGGTACAGAGCTTTTAACTGCACTTGGACTAGATTTTATATGGTTGACCGTTACTCGCTGAGTCCTGTTTGACAGAAAACTGAGTATCCAGCGTCCTACTTTACCGGTTATTCCCATTGACTTCATTTTGTGTGCTATCACGCCATGGTCACATTTATCGAAAGCCTTTGCGAAGTCCGTGTATATCACATCAGCATTCTGTTTTTCTTCTAATGCCTCAGTGACTTTATCGTAGTGCTCAAGTAGCTGTGAGAGGCACGATCTTCCCGCTCGAAATCCATGTTGGCCTGGGTTGTGAAGGTCATTGGTCTCCATGAAATTGGTGACCTGACTCCTAATCACTCTCTCAAATACTTTTATTATGTGCGATGTTAGTGCAACTGGTCTATAATTCTTTGCCAATGCTTTGCTCCCTCCCTTGTGTAGAGGGGCTATGTCTGCTACTTTAAGTGCATCTGGTATCTCCCCCGTGTCCAAGCTCTTCCTCCACACTATACTGAGTGCCTGTGCTACCGGCACTTTGCATTTCTTTATAAATATTGAATTCCATGAGTCTGGACCTGGGGCCGAGTGCATGGGCATGTTTTCAATTTCTCTTTCAAAATTTAGTGCGCTCGTGTTGATATCAGTTATATTTACAGGGGTTTGGATATCCCGCATAAAGAAATTGTCTGGATCTTCTACTTTCATGTTGTTTATTGGAGTGCTAAACATGTCCTCATACTGCTTTTTTAGGATTTCACTAATTTCTTTGTCATCCTCCGTGTATGAACCTTCACTTGTACGAATAGGTCCAATACTGGCAGTAGTTTTTGCTTTTGATTTCGCATATGTGAAGAAGTATTTTGGATTTTTCTTTATTTCCTGAATTGCTTTCTGTTCTAACTGCCTTTCTTCAGTTTCATATGAGTGTTTCAATTTCCGCTCGATTTCTTCAATCTCCCTATTTAAATTATTCCTTCTTTGACGGGAAATTCGTGTCTGCATAAGCAGTTCCGTTATTCTTTTCCTGCGTTTATAGTGTCGTCTGCGTTCTCTTTCTACGTTGGATCTCTTTCTGGCTTTCCTCAAAGGAACATGTTTCAGACAGACTTGATACGCTTCCGAAGTCAGTTTTTCTATTCCTTCTGTAGGACTTTTATTACTTAAAACAGTTTCCCATGGAATGTTTGTAAGTTCCCTGTTTATTATCTCCCAGTCTATCCTTTTATTATTAAAATTGAATTTACTGAATAGCCCCTCTCGCTTTATCAACGTTTTAGGTCTATTCTGAGTATTGATGGTAGTTTGCACTTCAATGAGCTTGTGATCTGAATATGTGGTATCTGATATCGTAATGTCTCTGATAATGTCTTCATTGTTCGTAAAGACCAGATCTAGAATATTTTCATTTCTCGTTGGCTCCGATATCTGCTGACTGAGTGAAAATTTGTCACAGAATCTAAGTAGTTCTCTAATCTGTGGTTGGTTAGGTCCCGATAGATTTCCTGGTATAATATTATTGTTTGCTATTCTCCACCTGAGACTAGGCAAGTTGAAGTCACCTAGGAAGATAATATCAGGTATTGGGTTCTCCAAATTATCAAGGCTATTCTCTATTTTGTTTATCTGTTCTGTGAATTCCTCAGCCGTTGCATCTGGCGGTTTGTATATTAGAATAATCACTAAATTTATTTTCTCTATTTTTAATCCCAGTACCTCTACCACCTCATTTGTAACGTTAGGAGCTCCGAGCACACAAGGTCTTCCCTAATATACAGACCCACTCCTCCATGTGACCTAATTTTCCTATCACACCTGTATAGGTTATATCCTGGAATCCAAATCTCACTGTCCAACAATTCCCCTGCATGGGTTTCTGTGAAAGCTCCAAATACTGCATTTGACTCCGTGAGGAGGCCATTTATGAACTGTACTTTATTGTTTGTTCTTGTTTTCAGTCCTTGTATGTTGGCAAAGATGAATGAGGTTACTCTATTAGTGATAGTTTGACTGGGAGACTTTTTCGGCAAGCCCATTATGCGTGGACATATTGAGTTTGTTCTGACCAGTGCTGATTGTTGTAGGGCAGTTGCCTGTCGTAGTTGTGGTTCCCTTTCGGTGTGTAATTGTATCTGTAAGTCTGGTATGCAAGTGGGTCTGGCATCCAGTTCCATACATTCTCCATGCTCCTCCTTTTGAATTCTCTTTCGATGATGCTGACCTACCAGAAATGCACCAGATGAAGTGAGTACAAATAACCCTGAATCCGGACCAACAGAAGGCCTACCTCAACTCGCAGCAGCTGAAGGCCCAGCACCCTCCCAATGACCACCAAGCCCTGAGAATACACGAAGGCAAAAATGGCCAACAAGCAAAAGCAATTAATTAATTAACACTTTGGCGCACCCGCCGCGCCACCCCTCAACTATGCGATGTGTGTCCCAGCGTTTCACGGGAGCGCGCGGTAATTCTGAAAAGTGTATACTCTCTTCAACTTTGTTACCTCAATTCTCGTCCTACGGGATTAAATTTGGTATCATTGTGTTCGCAATAGAATTCTCTACAGCACTAAATGCATATAAACTCCCAAAGCTTGGCTAATTACCCGCAGCAAACAGAGAAAGTGCGAACGAGTTACCCAGGAGCGCGCAAAAGCGATAAAATGTGTTCACTCTTTTCACTCTGGTCACCTCAATTTTCGTCCTGGGTCTTTCATTTTGCTATCAATGGGTAAGGCCACGAGTGAGCGCCCAGACGCCTTCCAGCTACACTCCCAATTCCTGCCCACAAATGTTTAGTATTATTTCTTGTTGCTAATCTCAATTTTCGTGTTACAGCGCTCATTTAGGTATGAAATTGTTCCTAATAGAATGCTTTAGATGAATATGTGCATATAAGGGCCAATTGAAGAACAATATTGCCAGTACAATACGCGAAAGTATGAAAAAAAATATATACAAAATAATAAAATTTTTTGTACTTACCACCTCAGTGTTGTGTGTTGAACATGACAAAGGCGTGTAAGGAAGACATAGGCACGCATTTTAAAACCAGTCCCCAAAAAATCGGATAAAAACCTGATTTTTGGCGATTATTTTAGTGGATGACACAGCATTGCGTCATCCCCGTGACTACCGACAGTAAACGGATGACGCAGCATTGCGTCATGCCCGGACCAAAGTGTTAAACAGGGAGATAGACAGGAGAGCAAAGTGCAACACCAATGTTGACCAGGTCAACACTACCCACCAAAACACAAGGCAGGCAATGACCTGAATCTGGGACACAGGGTCAAAGAGCTCAGGAGGCATAGCTAAAGCTGCCACACCAAAGGCCAATAAGAACCCCACATGTGGCCCCTCTCACCAAGTGCCCATAAGGTCCCCAGAAGCCAAATGAAGAAAGCCCCAGGAGGCCCAAGAATGTGTGATGGAACCCAAAGCAGCGGGCCTGAAGGGAACCTGCCACAGGTGCCGCCATGAAAATAGGGGACCTGAGCACAGAGTCGCACAAGACCCATGACCCAAGAAAACATGGGAAACTGATCAACAAGGAGGGGCACTGAAGAAACTCCCCTTCCAGGAACACCCAGAATACACACCACGTAACAGCGCAGAACAGGCAAAGGTCATGCCAAACCAAAGTGAGAATAAGAAAAGTCTGCCAGCCTGGAAGACCCCGGAGCCTCGGAACACTACCAACAGGGAGAAGATGACCTAAATGCAAAGGATGCAGGGCCAAACCAGGAGGCAGAACCGAGTCACGGAAGAAGCATCTCACAAAGACGCGGAACCAAAGAGCCGAAGCTCACCCCCTAGCTAGCACAACTAGGTGAATACAAGTTGCTGTAGAACGAACCCGAGAGGGCGTGGGGAATGTACAAGTGTTTCCCTGCAGTGACTGTGGGAATGTAAGTCTTTCTCTGCAATTATGTGTGGGGAGGGATGATTGTCAGTGTGTGAGTGCGAAGGAAAATGAAAGTTCCTATATTAGGGACACGTATAGGTGGGTAAGAGGGACGAATAGTAGTGGGTGGATGGGTAGAAGGGAGAGACGAGTGCTTGTCGAGGTGGATAGAAGTTACATAATGTTCATAAAGAATGTATTTTGGGGGCCCAAATATTGCTAGAAATTGTACATTTAACAACTTTGGATTTAGTGACCATACTGATTTAGGAAGTAGGATATAGCCACACATAGGTTGTTAAATTGAGTAGATATTGTAATGAAATTAAATAAATCTATGTCAACATAGCCAACAATTCGGTTATGCAAACATCTCCCCATTCCCTGGGATCAATGCTGGGTTAATGCATAGGCCAACTAAGTTTATGATTAGTTTATAGATATCAAGGACCTACCAAGGGTTAATATATATATGGCTATACCTGTGACAGAAGTGGTCAAATGGGATATTATTATAAAAAAAATTCTAAAGATGCAATGTGCCTTATGTGGATTAGGAGAAATATAACAAAATTAGACCTCCCTAAACATTCAGTAAACAAAAAAAAATATGAAATTACCTTTACATACTGGAGATATTGGTCGATTGTTGGGCAAGTCAGATCCTACACTGTTCCCCAATAAACCTTGTGGGCTGCTGTCATTGGTCCCAAAATTAAGGTTTAGGCCCAGCAGGTCAGCTGAGCTTGTCTTGTTGCTGTTTGAGGGCACAAACAAAATTGCCATTCATTATATGTTAAAATATGGATATATCACTGAGACCATTTCATGATAGGCTATGATATTATTCTCCATCAATTAAAATTCCTACAATATAATTTTTGCAAAATACTGTAGCATCATTGAAAATGGCACATCCCAAAAATTCCACACAACATACAAAATTATGGACCATCACTGATTTCCAAGAATGCATTACCAGGGTTAAACAATTCTGTGCAGTAATTTCTGGAGGAAACCCTTAAATATTCCTTGAAGCTGTATCACTAAGATAGCTTCCCATTACTCAATCACATCAATCATTGATGTCCTGTTGGTCTATTTTGGACCACAGCTATAACCTGGTTTCCTCCCCCCCCCTTTTCACAGAGGCACAGAGTGCATGGAGACTTTTTTTAATCATCCTCATTGGGAAAGCAACCAGAAAGTGGACGAGACAATGCAGACAACTGCATGATTTATGAAAAGAAAGCACTGAAACAGCCAACTGACACTGCAAAAGATTCACTCAAAATTAAAACACTTTCGCGCCCCCGGCGAACGTTGAAAAAAAAGCAGTATGTGCGCACATCATTTTTGTCGCTTAAGCGGCAAAACAAAAATATGTATACTCTTTTTACTCTCCTGACATTAGTTCACGAGCTACGTATTTCATTTTGGTACCAATGTGTTCACAATAAAATTCTCTAGAAGAAAATCAGTAAAAAAGATCACGAAAGGTATAGGAATACCAGCACCAAATAAATAACTACGTAGATGACTCACCGTGAGCGCCAAACAGCAACAAAATGTTTCTACTCTTGGGATTGTTGTCAACTCCACACTTGTCCTACAGTGTTAATTTTGGTATCAATGGACTCGCAATGAAATTCCCAACACAGAGATATGAATATAAACGTAGAATCATGGTCGCGGCCCACCTGCAAGAGTGTGGGAAGTGGCCGAACTGTTACCCGGTATCAGTGACGCGACGACACATGCGCGATACGGTGCTTTGAAAGTTTATAGTTATTTCACTGTCCTGACATTATTTTTCTATGTACGTCATTCATTTTTGTGCCAATGTGTTCGCAATAGAATGTTCTATGAGCACGTAGGTAAAAAAGATCAACAAAGCGTAAGTTAGATTAGTGCCAAACATAAAACAACGCTGGAACATATCAGTGAGCGTCAAACACACACAAAATGTTTTTACTTTTGTTATGTTTGTCAAGTCTATACTAGTCTATAGCCTAGTGGTGAGAAAGAGAACTTCATGGCACGCAGTTTGAAACAAACCCAAAGTAAATCGGATTAAAATTGAATTTTATACAAATATTTTTTATGGGGACATCATTTTATGTCCTCTGTGCAGAAGCGGGTAGTCGAAACAGGACATACGGTTATGTCCATGGCATAGTAAAGTGTTAACACTTTACTATGGTAAAGTGTTAACACTTTACCATTGTAAAGTGTTAACACTTCCTGGGTGCCTAATTGGTTTACTCGAAAATGGATATGAAGCACCCTGTTTTACATAAGAGCTGCCAAAAGGTGGCATTCTGACTTAAAGGCGGTATCCGCTCAGTCCTGTCTCTGATGCAGCCTCGGCCATTCATCCCAGTGGCCTGCCATAGTGAGTCCCATTTCTTTGGGACTCCCAAAAATTCCACACAACATACAAAATTATGGACCATCACTGATTTCAAAGAATGCTTGCTTATTTCAAAGAATCTTGCTTATTTGCTTGTGCATTATTCATAACTTTTCATATTTGCTCACGAGTGTGTGTTTACAAGCCTCACTTCTTATGTGAACTCAGTTTAATCTACACTGCAATCTGCACATGTTTAGGGAAAATGTTCCCCAAGTGTTAGTTTAGGGGTTGCCCCTGCACTAACAGAGTTCACACTTGAGAAGTTCGGCCACCGGGGCAGAAGGCCTTGTCCTGAGTACAAGTCATGACACCTCTACAAGACTCTACAGTTGAGGGCATTCTGTGTGTTTACATATGGGGCAAACTAAAGCATGCACTCTTGTTTATATGGAACTAGACTGATACCCTCCACAGCTATGTTTATTCTACAGCATGCGTTTGGTGTTGGTTCTTCCAAAGAGCATTCTTAGTGACTGGGTATCCTGCTTGGTTAGTCACCATCAAGCCTTGGCAGCTCCCCAACGAGTCTGCAGCCGGCAGACTCGTTGATCGTTGATGATAGATCAACCCATCTAGCCCACACTACGTATGTGCGAGGTTGAGGGACATCCATCAGCATTACTACAAATATCACTAGACATTTTTCTGTCTCTGAATACTGTCTGATGGTTGGGTGTTACCCTCCACCACAAGACATACAATGCATGGATTCAAGTGATGGTGCTTACCAAGCAGCAAGCATGCAGCTGCTTAGGATTTATTTGCTCATTTGGTTTTGTGACTTGGTGTTTGAGTGAATGCTATGGAGTTGGCCTCTTGTTTTTCAAGGTTTTGGTCTTAGAGCAGCAAGTATTCATTTTCCTGCTCTGTCTTTCTCTGTGTTGCATTTGCCAGGCCCCTTCTTGTGTCCCTCTTCCTATTTGCTTTGAGCTCTGTGATGTTTCTGGGTTTTGGAGCCTGGGCTGCTGTTTGCATGGGGTGTAGCTTAGCCTTCTCAGAGGATTGTCCCTTCCACTTCGATGCAGGATGCAGTCGAGCGTTACATACCACTAGGGATCTGTTGTCTTCTGTTCTGGTGGGGTAGGTGGCAGAGTTCCTCTCTTGACATGAGGCACAGAGTTCAGCTCGGCCACAGACCTTCATGATGGGCTTCTGGGTCTGGGAGGAGCTCAAAGTTGCTTCCTGGGTGCCTTTCAGGTTTCTCGGTATTTGCTTCCCTCTGTGGGAGGTTTTGTTCCAATCTGGGGAAGTTTCGTTTTTCTTTGACTGCTCTGAGTGGGGTACCTCAGCTGCTCCTCCCTGGGTTCACTTCTGGGTCCAGTTCTGGGGAATCTTGCTTCTCACCTTCAGTTTGGCTAGGTTGGTTTTGTGGTTCCTTCTGTGAGTCCTGGATTTTGCTGCCTATTGTACTTACCTAGTTATACTTACCTAGTTGTGCTTGCGGGGTTGAGCTCTGGCTTTTTGGTCCCACCTCTCAACTGTCAATCAACTAATGTACAGGTTCCTGAGCCTATTGGGCTCTATCATATATTCACTTGAAAGTGTGTATGGAGTCAGCCTCCACCACATCACTTCCTAATGCATTCCATTTGTTTACTACTCTGACACTGAAAATATTCTTTCTAACATCTCTATGGCTCATTTGGGCACTCAATTTCCATGTATGTCCCCTAGTGTGTGTGCACCCCTTGTGTTAAATAGCTGCCTTTATCTACCCTATCTTTATCTACTTTATCTTGTGTCCACCCTCTTATGGGTTTGGAGTAGCATTGGCCTTGTGGTATTGTTGCCAGTTTAAATTTTCCATGGCTTGCAGATGCCCATTGGTTTCTTTTTTGTTTGTTTTTGTGGGACCTCTTCCACATTTGGACACTCATGTGGAATTCCGTCAGGTGGTCATCTGTCTTGGTTTTCCCTGCTTTCAGCCCCAGCAGTTCACAGCTTCCATGCGTGCTTGGAGTGTTTTCCTTACCCGGTCCATGTTGCAGCCCATACTATCAAATGGCTCTTCCCATTCCCTGGGAGCTTTGTATGTTTGGGATTTTGGCTCTCAGGTTTTGGCTCGTCTTCTTTTGACTATTTTCTGGGGCTTCTTTACCACTGTTTTTTTCATCTAGCCCTTTTGTGCTTTACCCCTTTGGGCATGCGGTGGGGGGTCGTCAGCGACTTTTAGCCTTCTCATTCTATCTTTCAGGAGTTTTCTGGGGGTGATTCCTAGTTTTCCTGTGACCTTCCCCCCGTCTCGTCCTCTTTGTTGTCAGAGGTTCCGATATACTCCCCTCTGCTCTTCACAGGCTTTGTGTTATGACTGGTCTCAGGCATGGTCTTTCCTGGTCTATTTCAATTTCCTGTGGGATTTGGTGGTCCTGTTGGGAATTCCGTTTCTTGTCCTACTTTCCACAACTAGTGCTGACTGTCACTAGTCGATTTTCACTCGGGTTTGCCTAGGATTGCCAGTTGTTTATGGGGGTGGTGCCCCTGTCCTCTTGGTTATGACTTGGCCTGTTCCTGCTCCCTCATGGTTCTGGGAAAGTCGGAGGTTTTCCAGGGAGCCTCTTGCCTCTTCACTTCCCTCTTTGTGATGGCCTCTAGGGCAGGCATCAGGCTTCTTGGTTGTTCTCTTGCTGGCTTGGGCTTTGTGGCCTTGCTACTTCCTTCATGATCTCGGCCTATCTCAACAACTGGTTGGTTCGAGTTCTTAGTCAGGCCATGTGACTGCAGGCCAGTGTCCTTGTTCTTTCCCAGTTGCCAGGTTAAATTTTTGGAGACCTGGCAGAAGTTCTAGTGCATTCCATTCTGGGTTGGGGCCTAAGTAGTACTTGTTTGTTTTCCAAGTCGTTTTTCCCTGCTCCACTTCTGGTGGTGCTGTTGCATGTGTGGAGACGCATGTTATTTAGTGTTGGACTGGCCCCAGGTGGCCTTGCAGTTGTTCAGCAGTTGTGTGGGTGCCTCCTCATTGCCATAGGATGGGTACAGTGGGCCAGATTAGGTTCTGAACACTGTAGTAGTCCACTGGTTCTGCCAGTTTCACCACTGCTGAGGCCATTGGTTTTGAGACTGTCTGTCTTTTATTGGCTCATTTTTCCGCCTTCCTCTTCTGAATTTTCTGAATTAATTTGTTAAATTCGGAATTTATTTTGGAATTAATTTCCTCCCCATCCCTCAGGCTGCTCTCTCACACCTTGGCATTGGGTTGTGGTATTGTACCCAGTGTTTGCCTTAAGGTTGTTAGTTTCAGGTTCACTGCCAAGAATGCAGGCTGTTTCTTTTTAATGTGCCCTTCTGGAGGTTCCTCTTCATCCAAGACTCTGTTTTTCAACTTCAATCCAACTGCTCCTCAGTGGAATCTTTCGCTGTGCCATGGGTGTCTCTTCAGTCTTTTTCCCTGGGGGGATGGACTCTTCGTGTCGCTTGGTTTCTCAGGGTTGGTTCTCCATATGGTTCCTGCATCGGGTATGCCCCCACAATCTTACAGATGATTTATCTAGCTTCCATCTATTTCCCACTCAGTGGACCGGCCTTGGATGGCCTGATGAGTGGTGGTCATGAAGCCCGAGTGCAGAGCTAAGGTGTCCATGAACACATCGAGTGATGGGAAAGAATGGCA
Organism: Procambarus virginalis; assembly: GCA_020271785.1. NCBI lineage: Eukaryota > Metazoa > Arthropoda > Malacostraca > Decapoda > Cambaridae > Procambarus > Procambarus virginalis. The sequence goes on along the minus strand of WNGS01164858.1, from coordinate 7,640,998 downwards.
CCATCGAACCAAACCCTAAAAAGAACAAAAGGTAAGCTAATTAAGCAAGAGCCAACAAAGGATCCAGTATCGGGAAAATGGGCAGAACTAGAGTTACCAGTACAACACCCAGAGCTAAACATTTCTTAGAGAAAACATGGTACAGGCAAAGTTCAAGCTCTGACCACCACCCACGTTAACCTGGTAAATATACAGGGAGGCAGATTCAAGCTGAAGGGCAGAACTTTGATGTGGAAAATCTGATGTGCCACAACAAAACCTAACCAGTCTCTAAATTGTGGATGAACTGAGATGAGCCAATAGGCATCCTGGAGATCTAAGGACACTATTCATGAGTCAGCCTACATGTCCAGGTGAGCCTAAGCCAAAGTGATCATATGGAAGGGTGGACAGGGAATGAAGCCCTTCAATCCTTAAAAATAGAGAATATACCACAGGTCCACAAAATCCCATTACAATACCAGAAACAACCTGGACATCTACAAAAGGATGAGGTTCTTCCAACCCTGCCCAAGTCTAATCATGTCGCATAGATTTCCTTGCAGTTGCAAGGAAGATTCCTGACCAGTAAGGCCTGACTAAAAGAGAGGAAGGACTCACCAACTCCTCTGAAGGCTTAGAGAAACAACCCAAAAGGGCCACAGATTTGAGTGACCAGGAGCTAGCAAAACGAGCCAGAATTCCTCCCATGGCACCGTCAAAGTACCTCTCAGAAAGAAGAGTAAAAGCATAAGCTTTTATCTCCCTTATCTTGGATAATTACTGAATATCTACCTTAGATGCTGCGTGATGCTATTGGAGCGTTTCATAGAGGAAAATGAGTCTTGCGTGTCTGTTGAAGTTCGTCTAGTCTGCAAAAGAAATATTACCATTTAACTCTATACTTCAATATCATATTTGAAAGGAGCCTTATTATATGTAATCACTATAAAACCTAACATTGAAAGTGAGTCTATCTATATAGCAATAACAGCTAAGCAAAGCTCATGTGTATCAACCAGACATGCCTGTGATGCCTACAAGTGCCCAACATCACATCTTGGACTCGGGTAATCAATTCATTAACCTCTGGGCTGCTGTCAGCTATTAATAGCTGCCAACAGCCCAGTGCACAAGAAATAAAAAGTAAAACAAACTTAGTTTCCTTCCAATATTGTTAAAATGCATTCCCTGATCAGGGAAAAAAAATCATCATTGAATGTAATGAAACGCCATTTTCTGGGTGAGTCCGGAGGCTCCCTGGAGCTATACTGGACTGATATGTACATTTATATTAGACTGTGGCATCAGTCAATTCGATTGGAGTTCTAGGCCTACCAGGGACCACGAACCAGAACCTGGCCCTCTCAGAGAGGCAAGAGGAGCAATTACCTATAGAAACCCCCCCTGTGGTTGGAAACATTCTACTGTATGTCTGCCATCTACCAGGTTAGGCACCCAGAAAGGTAGGCGCCCCCAAAATAGACTCCACATGGTTAAAATTGCTACTGAAAACTGTTCAAGCAGAACTCCACAATCTGAAAACAAGCATAACTTTACAACCGCCACTGCTCTGCTGTCTGTGCAGCTCCCCCCTTCCCTGGAGGAGGAAGGACGAGACCTAGACCGCTCGCGCTGGCTACCCAACCTCAGTTTAGAGGCTGAATGTCAAAACGTGAAAATCGCCACCCGTGAGGAGGGAGGGTTGCCGGGGAGCCCCCAGGACTCACCTAGAAAATGGCATTTCATTACATTCAATGCTGGTTTTCTGTGGAGAGCCCCTCTGGTTTCCGGGAGCTACCTAACCACAGAAAAATTAAAGAGAGACTTACCCAGGAGACGGCCGCCACTCGCATCTCAACTCACAAGTTGAGACAACTGGCTGCAACCTGCGACCCAAAGCAACGCATGCACGACTAGGGCGAGGAATATTAACGAGGTAACGGGTGGCCAGGACCCTGTTCGACCTCCAAAATCCTCACGCCTAAATGTTAGCCCAAGACATATTATAAAAAATGGCAGCAACCGAATAACCTTGCGGACGACCTGGGAGACCTGAGCCCTGGAACAGGGAAGAAGGAAAACCGGGTCAACCTAAAGAGCATCTCCAGTCACGGAGATGGTGGCGCGCAAATAATGGCAAAGACCCGCAACCAGGTAACACATGATGCACCCCCGCCGAACCAACGAAGAATCAACCACCCAAGGACCCCTCAGGAAAACCGCCGTCTCATTCTTCACCAGAAAAGAAGAAGACAGCTGCAAATGAACAAATCTACCACTAGGACCAAAAAAGCAAAAACCCCTGTGCCAGAGGAGAGCATGAAGCTACCCGACCCAACCTACACAGGCCAATGCCAACAAGAAAAGAGCCTTGTCAAACAATCCCAAACCGAAGGAGCTACCACGAACCGAAGAGAGGAGAGAAAGGAGAGCACATGGTCCAACAACAAGGATGGCTCAGGCGGCACATGAGCAGGCCAGAGGTGAAACAACACTCGAGACAGCTTGCGAAACGGAGCTGAATTAACATCCACCCCAAACGCAAGCAGAAGTGGCTCTGCCAGCACTATATGAAATGAGGCAACAGTATTAGGCATAAGATAATGGTCCTGCAACAACCAAAAAAGAAAGGACAAGGCAACCAGATCCGAAATCAAAGAGACAAAAAAAAAAAAAAAGACAACCTACGAAGATACAAAAAATAACGAAAGGACCACCAGGAAACTTCATACTGTTGCCGAGACAAAACACACAGGTGGGACATCATCAACAAAGAAATCTGAATAACATACAAGTGGTGATAAACCCGCATCAGAAAGACCAAACACGAAGATCGGAGGAAATCGGGGTTGCCCGAAACGCTATGCGTATTAGTGGCTTTAGGTATTGTATGTACTAGCTCTAACTATACAGTAATTCCAACATTATAATTGTAACTAATCATCACTGTATGTACTTTTACCTGAATAAAATTTGAATTTGAATTTGAGAAGATCAAAGAGGCGGAACCGCAGGAAAGTCCCTGGGTTCGGACACCGAGCAAGCAGCGCCAGAAACCAAGGCTGGGCTGGCCAACAAGGGGCTAACAGGACTACTTTTCCCTCGTAAGGCTCCAAATGAGCTACAACTCGAAGCAACAGGTGAATTGGTGTGAAGAGATACAGTAGCACCTCGACTTATGACTGCCCCTACTTACGAATTTTTCGAGTTAGACGCCGTGCTCGTCATGTGAAATGTTCCTCTTTCAAAACAAAATTCCCCATTTAACATATTGGAAATAAAAATAATCCGTTCCACCGCCGAAAAACATCAATATGACATTAAATTTTTTAAATAATGGAGCATCCTACCTGACAAACACCAAACGAACCTTTTTGACATTTGTTCTTTTTTTCAATTTTTTTTATTTTTTTATATTTTTTTTTTAAGAAATATGGAGCAGCCTACCTGACAAACACTGAATGAACCTTTTTGACATATGTTCTTTTTTCATTTTTTTATTTTTTTTTCTACAAAAAAAAGTCAATGCTTTACAACATCACAGCAGTCACCCGTTTACAACACAGCATCATTAGCATCTTTAAACAACAAAAATAATTTATTTGCATCGTCAGAGGCGTCCGAGAATGTGCGAGAAGAAGCGGGAACGCACCATGTGGTTTTCTCGTTAATTAAACGAGCGCTCGCCAGTCGAGACAAATTGTTGGAGATCGGCGCGCTCGTTATTCAAAATGCTCGTAAATTGAGGCACTCGTCACTCGAGGTTCCACTGTACAACATAAATTTGTCGGAAAATGCGACTTACAACCTTTGCCTCGACTAGCGACTTTGTTGATAAGTGTCTGGAGCTAACCAAAAACAGCCGAAGGCGGGACAGCAGCCACAGCAATAACGCCAAAGGGACAGACAAGGAAGCAGTCTGAGTCCCACACAAGACCCAGCCAAGTTCGAACCTGAGAGGGAACCAGATGGGACTTCCTCCAGTTCACCAAGAACTTGAACCCGGTGATCTGGGAAAGAATCAAACCACTGGTGAGCAGACATGCGGACTGGCTGGGAGCCCACACCAGCCAGTTGTCGAGGTAGGCCAGAACTCGAACCCCTAACAGACACAAATGGGTCATCACGACCTGGGTAAGGCATGTGATCCCGCGAGGTGTTAGATTCACGCCGAATGGAAGGCAACGAAATCAGTAAGCATGCTGCCCCATGACAAAACCAAGCCAGTCCCTGAACCCTGGATGAATTGGGACGTGCTAATACTCGTACTAGAGGTCTAAAGACACCATCCAAGCATCTCGCTCCAAGAGCAGCCGGACCTGGGCCAGGGTAGTCATCCGAAAGGAGGGAGCGAAAGACCCAGGGGTTCAGACAGGCAAGTCCAGAATGAATCTCAGATCCACACAGTTCTGTTTTGGCACTGGAAACAGGCGGAAAACCCACCCGAGGGACGCCATTGTTTCGATCACGCCCAAGCGTACCCACTTCAGGATAACCTGACATAAAGCAGAAGCAGCCTAACCCCCCCCCCCAAATCATCTGAAGGAGGAGGAGCCGCCCAATGCCATCGGAGACCAGAAGAAATGATCTGAAATGCCCAAGGAAGAACTGGGCCGAACAAGCACGGATTAAGGCGCTAAAACTCGTCCCCCAGGTAAACCTGAACCATCGTAGTAGTTTCCTGCCACTCAAGCATGCGGGTCTGACAGAACGCATGCCATGCCCCAAATGAAAAGAAAGTGCAGTCTGCCAACCAGGAAAACTCCATGTTACGGTATCGACACCGTTGCTGGAGTGTGGAGTGGCGGTTACAGTGCCATCTATGGGTCTGCACTCCAACTCCCTGGTATTCGGTGCAGCTCAGACAACGCCACCTGTTGGTGGTGGCGTGGCAGCGGTGAATGGCTCTGGCTTCCTGCCTGAGTCAGAATGTGAGGTCGATGATGATGACCTCTGGTGAGTGGTTAGTTTAGTTCATTTATTATGCACCCCATACCCATCCCATGGGCAGTAGTGGAAAGGGTTACAGAGGCACATAATGGGCTCAGGGACTGAGCCCCACAATTCATTTAGCTAAGCAAGTTACAAAATTCAATATAAGTCGTCACATCAACAATGGGTTCGAGATCGACCTCAAATACAGGTTCTAAATTAAGCAACTGACATATGTGGAGAGCTAGTGTCACAATTTATATGTTTGTCCTGCACACCGCCCCCCATCCAGTGGGTAGCGGTGGATAGGTTACAATCACTCAGTTACTACCTACAGTTAGCAAACTGGGGATATTTGGCTAAAATTTCTGGTAACAGATCATTTTGAATGAAATATTTACACATCGCTGGAACATTGGTTATGGAATTGTCTCTAAATTCACGTATGTTTTCGCACTCCATCACATAGTGACGGAGGGTGTGGGAATAATTTTGTTGACACAGTTTACATTTGGTTAGGTCTACATCAGCAGATAATGAGAATTCCCAGAGATACTTGTAACCGAGTCTAAGCCGAGCAGTAGTAACATCTAGAAGTCTGCTGATTTTATTGGATGATCCATAGATGTGGGGCTCCTCTTGCATGATAGTATGATGATAGATGGAATTACTGGTGTCAATTTCACTTTGTCTCAGATCTACAAGATCTTGTTGAAGTTCTTGGTGTACTGCTGCTCTCAGATTGCTCATTGACAATCCAAGGTTAAACTCAACAGCTCCTTTAAAGGCAGATTCTTTGGCTAACTTATCAGCTCTATCATGCATTCGGAGGCCAACATGAGATGGAGACCACCACTTATTTAGCAAAGAGCTAAATAAGAACAAAGCAGTTGGTCCAGATGGAGTTTCACCATGGGTTCTGAGAGAATGTGCACCTGAGCTCAGCATCCCTCTTCAACTGATCTTTCAGGCATCCCTGTTTACAGGAGTTGTAGCTGATGTGTGGAAAAAGGCTAACATAGTTCCAATTTACAAGAGTGGAAGCAGGGAAGACCCCCTTAATTATAGACCGGTATCATTGACAAGTGTAATAGTCAAAATATTGGAAAAAATAATTAAAACTAAATGGGTAGCACACCTGGAGAGAAATGATATAATATCAGACAGACAGTATGGTTTTTGATCTGGTAGATCCTGTGTATCGAATTTACTCAGTTTTTATGATCGAGCAACAGAGATATTACAGGAAAGAGATGGTTGGGCTGACTGCATCTATCTGGACCTAAAAATGGCTTTCGACAGAGTTCCACATAAGAGGTTGTTCTGGAAACTGGAAAATATTGGAGGAGTGACAGGTACGCTTCTAACATGGATGAAAAACTTTCTGACTGATAGAAAAATGAGGGCTGTGATCAGAGGCAATGTATCGGACAGGAGAAATGTCACAAGTGGAGTACCACAGGGTTCAGTTCTTGCACCAGTGATGTTTATTGTCTACATAAATGATCTAACAGTTGGTATACAGAATTATATGAACATGTTTGCTGATGATGCTAAGATAATAGGAAGGATAAGAAATTTAGATGATTGTCATGCCCTTCAAGAAGACCTGGATAAAATAAGTATATGGAGCACCACTTGGCAAATGGAATTTAATGTTAATAAATGTCATGTTATGGAATGTGGAATAGGAGAACATAGACCCCACACAACCTATATATTATGTGAGAAATCTTTAAAGAACTCTGATAAAGAAAGAGATCTAGGGGGGTTCTAGATAGAAAACTATCACCTGAAGACCACATAAAGAATATTGTGCAAGGAGCCTATGCTATGCTTTCTAACTTCAGAATTGCTTTTAAATACATGGATGGGGATATACTAAAGAAATTGTTCATGACTTTTGTTAGGCCAAAGCTAGAATATGCAGCTGTTGTTTGGTGCCCATATCTTAAGAAGCACATCAACAAACTGGAAAAGGTGCAAAGACATGCTACTAAGTGGCTCCCAGAACTGAAGGGTAAGAGCTACGAGGAAAGGTTAGAAGCATTAAATATGCCAAAACTAGAAGACAGAAGAAAAAGAGGTGATATGATCACTACATACAAAATAGTAACAGGAATTGATAAAATCGACAGGAAAGATTTCCTGAGACCTGGAACTTCAAGAACAAGAGGTCATAGATATAAACTGGCTAAACACAGATGCCGAAGAAATATAAGAAAATTCACTTTCGCAAACAGAGTGGTAGACGGTTGGAACAAGTTGGGGGAGAAGGTGGTGGAGGCCAAGACCGTCAGTAGTTTCAAAGCGTTATATGACAAAGAGTGCTGGGAAGACGGGACACCACGAGCGTAGCTCTCATCCTGTAACTACACTTAGGTAATTACATGAAATGGACTCTGTTACCATCCTTAATAATTTTGTTGTATTTGTGTCTAGCTTCGGACATGAGCATGTTACAGTTATGTCTTAAAGAGTTGAGAGCATTTAAGGATGATAAGGAGTCACTTACAATTAATGTATCAAGTTTGGAGACTTGTACACATTTCAGTGCAAGGAGCAAGGCAAATAGTTCAGTCTGAAGGGTAGAGGCCCAGTTGTTTATACGGACTCCCCACTCAAAGTACAAGCCATCGCCCATTGTCAGAACAACTGCACTTCCAGCTGCACCCGTGGTGCGGTGTAGGGAACCATCAGTGTATATGATTTGAGAGAGAGAATGCTCTGTGGACACAGCATCAATATGGCTTAAGGCGTTGAGCTTTGCCTCAAGACGAAGCTTGGGCTGATCTCTAACTCACTCTGGTGAGTGGCATACCAAGATCAGCGCCATCTAGGTTGTGGCTACAAGCACCATATCAATTCCCCATTGGACGAGTGTTATCCCAGAGTTACCCAGTGTGCTGTTCATCTGGCTAATGACATTTTATATCCACAAAGGTGACATATGAAGGCAATTGAGCTGAGGAGGGCAGTTCACCTTGGGCAGTCCACGAACTCTTGGCTTGGTCTTGTGAAGAGGACTAAGTGGCCGCCGTCGGATTAGAGCAGTGTGTTAGCTGCTGATGTACCCACTTTACCATTTGATCAAAGTGGTCAACACCCTTCATGAACTTATTGTAGTCAATAATTGCCTTTGGTTTGTTCACCACAACCTGCTGTAGTCCTGTTGTTCCATCTGGCCTACGAACTCGTTTGCGTTTTTTAACTCTATTTGTGTCTGCATTGTGGAGGTTGGTAATCATAGAGACAACTCGCTTGTCTTTCCACAGCAGAATGAAGGTGTTGTCCTTGCGGCGGTAGACTGTGGTATCCACACCAATCTAGTCTTCGCTATGTTGCAGGTCTTTTGGGGCGCCACGTACGAATCTAATTGTTCCACACGTGTAGACCCCAATGGTGGAATATTGTCCTCAAGCCACACAACACTGGCCCCAGGCTGGCGAGTACGTACCGGACGTGTACGCTTATGAGGAGGCTGGGGTGCCTCATCTTCCTCACTCGGTTCATCCTCACCTGATAATTCATAGCTTGAATCACTCCCACTATCAACAGATGGGGTTATTTTCAAACGACGAGTAGGAGGTCGTTTCCTTAGCTGGATTTTTGGCATGCATGCACCACGTGTGTGCCTTGTGGTGAGAGGTGGCGGTGCTGGTGCCCCCTCCTCTGTTAGGCCTTCAGTGTCCTCCTCTGTCGATTCAGCCCCATTGGCTCCAGCCCCCCTAAATTCACATTCTTCTTCTAAATCCTCACCTTCTGCCTCACTTTTATCCAAATCCACTTGATCAAAGGCATCCAAGAGATTGGGAATCTTGGTGGGAGTGAGCCTCAATCCAGAGAACCTCCTATAGATGTCGGTAATCTTGTCTTTTCCAGATGAATCAGAGGCTCCTGTAGCCGAAACACCGCTTGGGCCTGGTGTTTCATCCATTATTGATGAATGTAGTTGGTTACAAACACACAGAAACGGGTAAGATTCCTTGAAACCATGTGAGTTTGGCGTGCGAGGGGAGAGAGATGCGATCGCTCCACGTGACAACAAAATGGGCCTGTCACATGACCCAGTAGGCCGACGTGACATTTGGCCTACCCGAGAGAACATGAATTTCATGGCGCACAGTTTGAAACAAACCCCAAGTAAATCGGATTTAAGCTGGATTTTGTACAATTATTTGAATACGGACCGTAAATGTACGACGCGACCGCACAACCGATAGAAATACAGTACAACCTCGATTCAACGTACCCCGATTCAACGAATCTCCGGCTAGTTCGCACACTTTTCAGGCCGGATTTACTCACCCGGTTCGACTAAACAATGGTTCGCCGAAGCGGGGGATGTTCGGATTTGCTTACGACGTCGAGACAGAGTTCACAGACTGGTGGAAAAGTTTCACATTCTATCACAGATTACAATTATTAATTCCTTCATATGACAAGTTCGATCACACAAGTGGACCACACAAGTGGACCGCACATGTGGTCCACAAGTGGTCCACAAGCTTACGATGTTGGGACAGAGTTCACAGTGGTAGAAAACTTTACCATCCCATCACAGATTACATTTAATAATTCCTTCATATGACAAGTTAGATCACACAAATGGATCACACAAATGGACCACACAAGTGGACCACACAAGTGGACCACAAGTGGTCCACAAGCTTACGGTGTTGGGACAGAGTTCACAGAGTGGTGGAAAACTGTCTCATTCTATCACAGATTACAATTAATAATTCCTTCATAAGACAAGTTGGATCACACAAGTGGACCACACAACAAGTGAATCATATGAACCAAACACCAGCCAGAATGGTCCACAAGAAGTGACGCATATTAACCAAACACCAGCCAGAGTGGTCCACAGAAGTGAACGACTGTTTCAATGATTTTCGTTCACCAATTTGTGGCACACGTATCTTTGTAAATTAATTTAAAGGCTGAAGCATGAATAGCTAGCTAATATGTTGAAATCTTCTTATACATTTTCTGTGATGAAACAAGACGAGTGAAGGTGGACAGATAAGGGAATACTGTACAGTAAACTTCCCTTTACAGTGAGGTTTCACTCACTTTCGTCTGTGTTGTCATAGTTCAGTGACCCATGGCTTTGAACGTTTCACATTAATAAATCATTTCTAAAACTGGTGTTTTAATAACTCTTTATTATCCTAATTAAACCAAACTAAATAAGACCAAAATATACTGTAATAAGGTAGATATCTCCTATTTGAGAAATTGTTCACATTATTGGCAGCATAACTCCAGCACGAGTAGACGGGTCTAATCCCTGTCCATACACCATGCTTGTTGTGTTGTGTTCGATTTCGTCGCCACAGTTCAGCGATCTACGGCTTCGAAATAATAAAATTAATAAATTAGTTCCAAAGTAAGTATTTTTTATAGCTCTTATTATCGAAATAATGTTGCTAAACTAAATATGTAACCCAAAAATATATAATTTGATATAAATTGAATATTTGAGAGAAATATATGTCACTGGAAATCGAACACAACACCAGGCGGTGTTTTGTTCGATTTCGTCGCCACAGTTCAGTGACCTATGGCTTCGAAATAATGAAATAAATAAATCAGTTTCAAAATAAGTATTTTTTATAGCTCTTATTATCGTAATAATGTTGCTAAACTAAATACATAACACAAAAATATATAATTTGATGTAAATCGAATATTTAAGAGAAATTTATGTTACTGGATCAGGCTTAAACACCAGCCAACTGAAGGGTGTGCGTATAGACTTAGCCTGCGTTCGTACAGTATGCACCCAGTGCCCTTAGCTTTGTCTGCGATTGATGTACAGCATTTATCCGCCGATGGAAGAATAATTGTGGAATTGACCATTTTTTTACTACAGCTCTTTGGTTATAAAACAAAATGTCTCAGGGGCTTACTAATAGTGCCTTATTAATGCCAAAAACGAAGCAATATTTTGCAAGAACTAGTAGCAGAAAATCAACCAGCACGAGAACAGCCGTACCCAGCAAGAGAACAGCCGTACCAAGCACGAGAACAGCCGAACCCAGCACGAGAACAGCCATACCCAGCATGAGAACAGCCGTACCCAGCACAAGAACAGCCGTACCCAGCACGAGCACAGTTGTACCCAGCACTGGTACAACAGCCGTACCCAGCACAAGCACAGTTGTACCCAGCACTGGTACAACAGCAGCCAGCACCAGCTCAGAAGCAGCTGAACTCACAGCAGCAGCGAGCACCAGCAAAGCTGATACAAACATCTAAAAACATCGTGTGCAGCATGAACAGTTAGAACAAGTGTTAAATTTAAGTGTGTACTCAGTGTTAAAATTAAAGTTGCAGTAATTTTTGTGTACAATAGTTTTCATAAACTGTATTGTAGTACTCAACATACAGCAGAACTACTTTTAATCAACACAGTGCTAACGGCATAATGCACTGCAGTACGTGTTTACTGTAGAGCATTCACAACTTCACGAAACTTCAAGATGGACATAACTTCAACAATAAGGTAAATTTATGAATTACAGTATTTTTTTAGTAGAGAAGTAATATATAGGTATAGTATGTAATATGATAATGCATTTTTATTGTGTACAAGAAAAATAAAAGACACTGACACAAACGCCTCCTGAAGGTCACCTCTTGCAACGAATCCAACGCTCCAACGAACTGGGGTTGGTCCCATATAGTATGTTGAATCAAGGTTGTACTATATAGCCGTCGTATATGTACGGGATGGGCGCGCGAAAGTGTTAATGGAGGTGGCCTGCCTAGCTTCTTATTAGGCAAGCCTAGGTTGTGTTGGTGGTCCTCCTCTGTTGCCTCCAAGGTTTCATGGATGCTGTTGGTGGTCAGTTTTCCCTGCTATCTGACAGGGTTTTACTGGCTTAGCTAACCCCAGTGCCTGGGTTTCCCGTAAGGCTTACTTGCCCCACGGTCCATGGAAAACCCCAGTGGGCTCGAGGGTACCATAGATGCGTCTTCCGAGTCCTCTCTCGCCTCGTGCGAAGTTGAAGCTTGTTCATCACCCCTGCCTCAGGGAGACGATCTTCCGTACTCCATCCTTCATGCTGCCTGTTGGGTCAGTGATACCTATAAACCCAGTCTTGCTGAACTTGTTCCCTGCTTGTACTTCAAATTTCTCATTCCTTGTCTGTTGATCTCAGGCATCAGTCAGTGGCTGCATAGCATGCTAAATTCTTCTTCTTGCAGTGGGCCAGGTTGGTTGCCCAGTTGGAGGCCTCAGAGCTGCCCCGCTTGCGTTTCAGGCCAGGAATTTGTCGGTGTTTCTTTTTTTGCCCTTGGTTCCGCCTGCACTCCGCTTCCTTCCCAGGTGGAAGTGGTTTGCTCTGCTTCTCCCTCCCTGCTTCCAGCTCCCAAACGTCTCAGGGTTTGGGGGTTGAGTTCGGGATGAGGCACTGGTGGCTTCAGGGGCTGCCTCTTCCGATTCGGGCACGGAGGTGGTTGGCCCGATTTTCCCACCGGAACTTCCGAGTCACCCCCAGCAGGGTCCCTTCTTGGAAACCTTTCCCCCTGGAGTGGTGGGCACCACCCCTTTTCTTCATGTGTAGTGGGCATGGAAGACGGCTCTGCCCTGGGGCCTTTGTCGTGGGTTTCCAGGGCTCAGGGGGAGTCAAATTGGAGCTCTTGGGCTCCTTTTGACCCTACTTGAGCCCTTGTATCCTCTGGGCAGGTGTTGATGCTGCAAGGGAGAGGGATTTCATTCCCTCCTTCCCTGTCTGAATTAGTAATTCCTGTAATTGCCGGCGTGGTTTATGTGCCCTCGCATTGGACGCATCCATCTTTTGCTTGGATGTTTTGTACTGTACTGCCAAAAAATAAATAAATAAAACAACAAACACATTAATATCAACTTTTTTGTGTGGTTCATCATACATTTCTTGCATGTTCTTTTAAGGTGCTTTTGGTACCTCTACTCTTACCTCTCTGATCAGCGGTTTCGTTGGTTATATTTTTAGGCAACCAATTATTTCAGTTACTGAAATAATCAACAGGTATAACGACAGCAGAAGACTGGACATCAGGGAGCCACTACATATTACGAAGTTCAGACCAGCAATCAACAACCAGCTAACACATAATTACATTCTACCCACTTCAAGACCCAGAGCCAACGCAGAGACAGCATCCAATGACCATACCTAAGGAACATAAGCTGCCCTTTTGATACATTAAACCCTTAACCCTTAAGCTGTTAAGGGGTCCTGAGGAGATTTACACCCCTGTACGCAAGAAAAAAAATTCTAAAACTTTTTTTCGGCTTCTAAGAATGTTAATTTGTGTTCCCTGAGCACGAAAAAAAAAAAAACATAGGCGACATATTTTGGGCGCAATAGGCCGAGGAATTCTGGAAAAATGTGGGCGTTGACAGAGCGGTCGTCAGAGGCGGTCAGTGTCACCTGAGCTGACAGGTGGGAGTTGCCACAAAGATATTATTACTTAATTATTTCAATGTCTCTGATTTTGTCTTAGTTTTTTGCAGTAATATTATTCAATACTGTGTAGTGTGATAGATTTATATAAATGTGTAAATCCTCGCTATACTCCAAAGTATGGTGTTCATATTAGCGATTCAATTATTACGTTCATAAAACAATAAACAAATAGTTTTGCAGTTATTACACTATATACATACATTATATATAAGTATCTACATGTTTTGTTCACCACAACTGTTCAACTACGCTGATATAGTTAGTTCAGGCACTAAGAGACATCGCTACACATAGGGTATATTCAGCTGGCGGCTGCCTCCCTCAGTCATTCATGGTCAGGCGCATTAAATTTCTCCCCCATCAATACTGTTTGTAGTATTATTACACTATATACAGTGGCACCTCGACTTACGATTGCCCCGACTTACGATAATTTCGAGTTACAGTGGTACCTCAGAATACGAGTGTCCCCTGTATACGAGTTTTTCAGAATACGAGCAGAATTTGCTCGGAAAATTTGACTCGGAAGGCAAAGGTGTTGATACGCGTACAGGCCGACCTAGTGCATGGTGGCACAGCGATCGCCCCTCAGTTTACCAGTGCCTCACGCCCAGTGACTATCCTGCCTGAATTCTTCACCAGGATTTTCAGTGTTTTGTTAGATTTTTGACCATTTGACCTTAAAAGTTGTTATTATATATCTCACCATGGGTCCCAAGAAAGCCAGTGGTAAGGATCAAGGCAAGAAAGTGCATGTGAGGATGACAATAGAAGAAAAACAAGAGATCATTTGGAAGCATGAAAATGGTACATGTGTTGTTGAACATTGTAGGCAGTACAACAGTCACGTCAACAATATGCATTATATTAGCAAGAAAATGAACATTATGAGTGCTAAAGTAGCAAAAGGAGTAAGAACAATCACGAAACAAAGACCACAAATACTTGAGGAAGTCGAAAAGTTGTTATTAATTTAACACTTTCGCATGCCAAGGACTCTCCCGCGAGTCCTGTTTCGACTACCCGCTCATGCACACAGGACTCAAATTTATGTCTTCGTAAAAAATATTTGTATAAAATTCAATTTTTATCCGATTTACTTCTGGTTTGTTTCAAACTGAGCGCCATGAAGTTCTCTTTCTCACTGCTAGGGCGCATGGCGCGTCGGCCTACCCGGTCACGTGACAGGCCCAATGTTTTCTCGTCACGTTTCGTGAGTCGATCACGTTTCCCTCACGCGCCAAACTTGAACGGTTTTCTGCATTTATACCCGTTTCCGTGTGTTTTATACCCAATACATTCATCAACAATGGATCCAGGTCAAGGCCCAAGCCGTTCTACGCCCAAGGAAGTGTCCAAGTCCTCGAAAGAGGACAGAATAACTATGATTTATCAAAAGTTCAAGGGAATGAAACTCACACCCACGAAAATTCCTGAAGTTGTGGCAGCTTTATCAGAAGCTGAGTATGATGCAGGTGATGTTGAAGGACTTGAAGATGATTTGGATGACTACAACGATTATAGTGGCATCCAAAGAGCGAATGATACAGCAACGAGTGATGAGGAGACCGAGCACCTCACAGAGGAGGATGAGGCACCTCTACTCCCTCCTCCTCCTCCATCTAGGCGCACACGTGGCGCATGTAAACCACCTAGAAAACTAACTACCAGAAATGTTTCTCGACGTAGGATTACACGACCAACTGTGCCAAGTGATTCTAGCAGTGATGAAAGCATGGAAATTGAAAGTGATGACGAAAGTGAGGAAGATTCACAAAGCCGTACACGTACAGGACGTACTCGCAAGGGTGGGGACAGTGTTGGCTGGAGTCGTGACAATACTCCCCCAATTGTTGAAGATTTTATTGGAAATCCTGGCCTGAAAATTCCCACACCTACTAGTGCATTAGGATTTATCCAATTATTCATTACCCGAGCCCTGCTTCAATTCTTGACAACAGAAACTAATTTGTACGCGTCGCAGATTTTCCGGATGGCTAATGAAAATGTCTCAGATATTTGGAAACCAGTGAGGGTGAAAGAAATGGCGCGATACTTGGGACTATGCATATTGATGGGCATAAACAGGCTGCCAGCTATGAGGATGTATTGGCAAACAGGAAAACCATGGCATGTTCGTTTCTTCAACTTGTTTATGACGTCAAAACGTTTCCAGCATATAAGCCAGTTTTTCCATACATTCAATAATAATGCAGTGCCCGTGAACAATACTGATAAGTTGATAAAAGTGAGATCGGTGATGGACTATTTGAAAGAGAGGTTTGCAGAAGTTTACATTCCCAAGAAAGAGTTGTGCTTGGATGAAGGTACAATGGCATGGCGCGGCCGACTATCGTTCAAAGTTTACAATCCAAACAAACCAGACAAGTATGGTGTGAAACTATATATGCTTGCTGAATCAGTATCTGGGTACTTATATGACTTTGACGTATACTCAGGTATTGGTAAGACGATAGTGGAAACAGTAACGGGGTTGATTCAGCCTTTAGTGAACCAGGGTTACCATTTGTACATGGATAATTACTACAACTCGGTAAACCTAACAGAAAAATTGAGAGAACTTGGGGTGTACACATGTGGCACAATTAGACTGCTACGCGGCGCCCCAAAGGAATTGCAAACTATAGCCAAGGCTAAATTTCCACTGGATACCACCATATACCGCCGCAAAGATAACACCTTCATTCTACTGTGGAAAGACAAGCGAGTGGTCTCAATCATTACAAACATCCACAATGCTGACACTCAGCAATGTCAGCGAAGGAAACGATTGCGCAATCGCGACGGAACAACTCGACTACAACAGGTACCAGTGAACAAGCCTACTGCAATTTGTGAATACAATAAGTTCATGAAAGGTGTGGACCACTTCGATCAAATGGTGAAGTATTACCATTTTACCAGGAAAACTCACAAGTGGACCAAAAAGATCACGTTTTATTTTCTGCAAATGGCATTGCATAATGCCTTTGTTTTGTACAAATACTATACAACTGATCGAAAAAAGCTAACATTGCTACAATTCCACGAGGTGGCAATTTGGGCCCTATTGCACTGGGACACGGAAGATTGGCCTGAAATAGCAACAGTATCTCATCACTTGCAGCACGCTCCAGACATAAATGATGACACAGGTCCTGCCTATGCTCACGCCGTGCAAACTCCTGGACCATCTGGTGTGAGGCGGCCTTTATTTACTTCAACACCTCAAGCTGACGCAGGAACGGACTCAGAACCCGAGATGTCTGGCACACTGCCATTTGACGAGTCGGTCTTGTCAGATGACTCTGACTCAAATGCTCAACCAACACCGAGAAGACGTGGCCCTATTGTTGATTCTGAACATCGCATGAACTACAAACTGAAACATGAACTTTACAAACTGCCAAAACGTCTCAAGTGTCATGTCTGTGCACGGTCCGGTAAAAGGAAGGACACCAACATAGGATGCAAGACCTGTAACGTTGCACTCTGTGTTATTCCCTGCTACACCAGTTACCACCGGAAAAGGGTGTATTGGGTGATGAAGAAGTAACCACCCGCAACAGCTTCACTCCACCTACAAAACATCTGTTGAGCAACTTCAGGAATGTTGACCTGAGGAAGGCGGAGTGAAGAAAAAATGCTCAACTTACTGTTCCACAACCAGTTTTTTCTTGGTAAGTACACCTATTTTGTCCAATTTCTTGTAGTATAGGTTATTGGGAGTATTTTGATACCAGAATGAACACTGTATCCCATAAACTGCCGTAAGTAGACTCGAAACTTCATAGATTTTTTTCGGGGTGTTGCGTGTCTGCAAGAGTGTCCCAAACGGGTTGCAGGTGGGTGACATTAGCCGTTTATACTGGGCATGTTTACACCTTATCATTTATTATATGCATATGTCTGTTTAGGGAATTTTATTCCCATCCATGTACAACCAAAAATAACTGTGTGCAACAAGTATAAACTTGAAAAACATAACAATAGAAAAACATTTTGTGTGTGTTTGACGCTCACTGATATGTTCCAGCGTTGTTTTATATTTGGCGCTATTCTAACTTACGCTTTGTTGATCTTTTTTACCTACGTGCTTATAGAACATTCTATTGCGAACACATTGACACAAAAATGAATGATGTACATACAAAAATAATGTCAGGACAGTCAAATAAGTATAAACTTTCGAAGCACCGTATCGCGCATGTGTCGTCGCGTCACCGATACCGGGTAACAGTTCCACCACTTCCCACACTCTTGCGGGTAAGCCGCGACCATGATTCTACGTTTATATTCATATCTCTGTGTTGGGAATTTCATTGCGAATCCATTGATACCAAAATTAACGCTGTAGGACAAGTGTGGAGTTGACAACAATCCCAAGAGTAGAAACATTTTGTTGCCGTTTGGCGCTCACGGCGAGTCATCTACGTAGTTTTTTATTTGGTGCTGGTCTCCCTATACTTTTAGTGACCTTTTTTACTGATGTTCTTCTAGAGAATTTTATTGCGAACACATTGGTACCAAAATGAAATACGTAGCTCGAGAACTAACGTCAGAAGAGTAAAAAGAGTACACACATTTTTGTTTGGCCGCTTAAGCGACAAAAATGCCGCGCGCACATACGGTTTTCTGTCCCTCGTTCGCCGGGCGGCTGAAAGTGTTAATTTGGATATACAACAAGGAGTTTGCGGGTGATAGTGTTTCAGAGGCCATCATTTGTGAGAACGCCAGGGTATTGCACGAAGACCTTGTAAAGAAAACCCCTGGAACAAGTGCAGATACAATAGACTTTAAGGGAAGCAGGGGATGGTTTGAAAAATTTAGAAAAATTTAGAAAAAGAATGTGATGCCTCATTACAGAGACATCTTGCAAAGAAGGGAAAAACAATCTTCCATGGACAGATTTGTTGTGAGAAAATTGAGCAGTGTGCCACAACCAGGACCTAGTGGTATGCAGGCAAAACGTGCCAGAAAATGCACCCCAGAGAGGTCCTCACAGCCTGATGTTATAATGGAAGGGGACTCCCCTTCAAAACAGTAACACCTCTCCTCCTCCCCCCTCCTCACCATCTTCCATACGCCTACAGCAGTCATTAGCAAGGGTAAGTAATAACTTGAATATAGTTTTGTAGGTTTATTTAGATGAATTAGGTATAAAATTTAGTTTGAAGCAAGGTTTTTGGGTAGTCAGGAACAGATTAATTAATTTCCCATTATTTCTTAGGGGGAAATTAGCTTCGGTTTACGAGTTTTCGGAAAACAAGCTGTCTCCAGGAACGTATTAAACTCTTAACCCGAGGTACCCCTGTACGATGTAAATTTCATAAAAAAATGCGACTCGACATACGAAAGTGTCGTCGAGTAACGATATTTGCTGGTACACGTTTGGGTCGACGAAGCGCGTGGTTCCCGGTCACACAGGCCGACCTGCCTCAGTTTACTAGTGACGATCACGCCTATAAGAAATTCAGTTTTTGTGGTGATTTTTTTGCTTTTTGAACATAAAACAGATTATTATATATCATGCCATGGGTCCCAAGAAAGTCAGTGGTAAAGTTCAACAAATGAAAATACATGTAAGAATGACTTTAGAGGAAAAACAAGGTCATACCTAAACATGAAACTGGTACTAGTGTTGTTGAACTAGCTAGGCAGTACAATAAATCTTCAGAGGAGAAGGTGGCGGCGGCATTAGTGGATGTCCCTTACTCATTAATTAGGAAAATGTGTGCAGTATGGGAAGGACTGCAAAGTTTTGCTGAAAAGAATCACCCAGATAAAGCTGTAACAGCCCGTTGCATTGATCTTTTTAATGACAAAGTGATGCCTCACTACAGACAAGTGTTGGAAAGAAGGGGAAAACAATCTTCAATGGAACGATTTCTAGTGAGAAAATCAAGCAGTGAGCCAGAAGCAGGTCCTAGTGGTATGCAGGCAAAGTGTGCCAGTGTGTGTACCCCAGAGAAGTCCTCACAGCCTGATGTTATAATGAAAGAAAACTCCCCTTCCAAACAGTAACACCTCTCCTCCTCACTCCTCACCATCTTCCATACGCCATCAAGAGTCCTCCATAAAGGTAAAATAAACATATGTACTGTATTGTGGTTAGAGAAAAAAATTGTATTCAGTATAAAATGTATTTTTAAGTTAATATTTTTGAGGGTGTGGAATGGATTAATTCAATTCCCTTTATTTCTTATGGGAAAAATCGTTTCGACTTACAATATTTCGACTTAGGATACGCCTCTGGGAATGGATTACCATCGTAAATCGAGGCCCCACTGTACACACATTATATAAAAGTATCTACATCTTTTGTTCACCACAACTGTACAACTAAGCTGATATAGTTAGTTCAGGCACTAAGAGACGTCGCTAGACACACAGTCAGCTGGCAGCTGCCTACCTCCCTCCCTCATTCATTCCAGGTCAGGCGCACTAAAATTTCTCCCCCCAACAATACTGTTTGGGGTGTTATTACACTATATACACACACACATTATATATATAAGTATCTACATGTTGTATGCACCGTAACTGTACACCTAAGCTTATAGGGTGCATTGTGGCCACACACTACACAGCTAGACAAGTCATGCAGACGACGCCACCATCACCCAAACGCTCCTCCCAACATAATCCTTTTGCTGTTATTACACTAATACACACATTATATATAAGTATCTGCATTTGTGTTCACCATAGAGAACCACTGAGCTGGTATGGTGAATGCAGACAATAACAGGTGGCCACACACAGTCAGTAAACGACGCTTTCTCCCTCCCTCCCACAGCATTACTCCTCCCACAGAGCGCTAATTATCACAACAATCCTGCTATTATCACAATCCTGGTAATTTTTATCACAGTCAGAGGTCATCTGTAATATTGTCATTGCTAAATAATAGCAGTTACATATTTATTTTGGCATTTTTTGGCGATGCTGTGGTCACAAGCTGAACAGCAATGCTGTTAGCTCATGCTGCGTGCACCAGCCTTGGTTGCTCCAACAGTACTGTGGCTCTCACACAGGAGAATATTGCCCACGATTTTTTTTAAACATGGCGTCTGTTTACAAGAGCCCTGAGGAAACTGATGTGAACCCCATGTAGCCGCGGGCCATTTGAATAGTGCCAAGCACCCTATGGTGTACATACGCCATGCACACCATGGGACATGTTACTCATGGCGTATATATATGCCATGCGCAGTTTAAGGGTTAAGCTGTGCAAAACGTCATATGAAGTCAGACATGGAGCTCAGTTTTTTAAATTTGATGAAATGCTTTCACATGGTTTGTGCATAATCTACTAGGCAAATGCTCCAACTCTGTCTAAATGATACCAACATAACAAAAAAACATGAAAATAAAAAATAATATAAAATTAATATTGAAAACTTCAGGTTTTGAAATCAGCTGCTAAAATATAAAATATCACCAATTGTTCATTTGGTGTTGTTATGCTCTCAGAATAGCATATTATCTTCATTTTCATATATTTAGAATACAGGTTTTCAGTATAGTTTACTGCAAAAAAAAACCAGCGTTGAATGTAATGAAATGCCATTTTCTGGGTGAGTCTCGGAGGCTCCCTGGAGCTATCCCAGGCGATATGCTAATGTCAGACTTTGGCATCAGTCATGTGTATGGAGTTCTTAGGCCTACCGGGGACCACGGCCAGAACCGGGCCCCCTCAGAGAGGCAAGGGGAGCAATGGCCTATAGAAGCCCCCGTGTGATTGGAAGCATTCTATGTCTGCCATCGACCGGGACAGGCACCCAGAAAGGTAAGCGCCCCAAAACAAACCCCTATTCTGGTTAAAATTGCTACCAAAAGCCAAACTAGTGGATAGAACTCCCCAACAGAAAAACAAGCAAACTAGTATGACGTCACACGTCACCGCGCCGCTGTCTGCGCAGCTCCCCCTCCCCGGGAGGGGGAAGGGGGAGCCCCAGACCTCCCACGCCGGCTATCCACCCATCAGTTCTGAGGCTGGATGTCAAGACACGCGAAAAAAAAAACGCCGACCGGAGGGAGGGAGGGTTGCCGGGGAGCCTCCGGGACTCACCCAGAAAATGGCGTTTCATTACATTCAACGCTGGTTTTCTGGGGGGAGCCCCGTCGGCTCCCCGGAGCTAACTACCCACAGAGGAAGATCAAAAGGGACGGAACCGGGAGGCGGACACCACGCACCCCTCCCCCTGGAAGCGATACAACCGGCAGCAACGCCAACCCAAGGCGCCACAGCCCCGGAAAGTCCTGGGAACAACACAAGAACAACGAGCAGCAAGGCCCCCGAACGAACACCAAAGATCCATGCCCGAAAGACTGCTCGAACACGTCATCCAGACGGCAGCGAGAGCAGCAAAGCCACGAACATCACGGGCAGGAGTTAAGAACACAGGCAGCCGAGCCGCAAGAACACGGCTGACAACCCAGGACACCATCACAGGCGAACCGGGAAGAACAGAACCGGATCAACGCAAAACGCGCTCCGGACACAGACGCCATGGCACACAGCGGAGACCAGGATGGTGCAAGCGGCGCACGAACAGGCCGGAGGGGAAACGACGCACAAGACAGCGTACTAACGGTGTAGAAGCAACACCAAGACCGAAAGCAAGCCAAAGCGGCCCCGCCAGCGCCGCACAAAAGAGAGGCGACAGTATGTGGCACGACGACGGCCCCCAACCCCCACCAAAAACCAAGCCGACGCTAACAAGAGAAACCACCTAAGAAGGGACAGGAAAAGGAAGGACCGCCAAAACACCCCATACTGCCGCCAAGAGAAACACGCAGGTGGGACACCGACCACCAGCTGGAGGCGAGACCACGAGGCAGACGGAAGCAGCCCCGACAAGGCCCCTCCAAGCCCAGGAAAAGGCGGAGCCGCAAGAAGATCTCGGGCGCGACCACCGAACTCAGGTGGCACAAGAAGATGGAACGTCTGCCGACCAGCATCCCAAAGTATCTCCGGGAATTCTCATCATCTGTCGATGGAGACCTGACCAAATGTAAACTGGGTCAACAAAATTATTCGCACACCCTCCGTCACTATGTGATGGAGTGCGAAAAGATACGTGAAGTTAGAGACAATTCTATAACCAATGTTCCAGCGATGTGCAAAGATTTCATTCAAAAGGATCTGCCACCAGAAATTGTAGCCAAACATCCCCAGTTTGCTAACAGTAGGTAGCAACTGAGTGATTGTAACCTATCCACCGCTGCCCACTGGATGGGGGGCGGTGTGCAGGACAAACATATAAATTTTGACACTAGCACTTCATATGTCAGTTGCTTAATTTAGAACCTGTACTTGAGGTCGATCTCGAACCCATTGTTGATGTGACTACTTATATTGAATTTGTAACTAGCTCATCAAGATTGTAACTTGCTGAGCTAAATGAAGTGTGGGGTTCAGTCCCTGAGCCCATTATGTGCCTCTAACCCTTTCCACTACCGCCCACAAGATGGGTATGGGGTGCATAATAAATGAACGAAACTAACTGCCGAACAGAAGAACTCCAAGCAAGCAAACCTGCCAGGAGTTCAGAAATGACGGGTCCGACGCGGGACATCGCCAGACCCCGAAAAACCCAATCGGCAGGGCAAGCAAGGAAACCAAAGAAGGCGGACGGGTTGCCGCCAGAACCGTACCCGAACCAAGAGGTACGAGCAACTGCAACAGACAGACAAAGAAGCACACCACAGGACCCAGGCCGAAAAAAGCCCAAGAAGCCAAGGAACACACAAAGAACACCCCTGCGGCAGAGGAGGAAAACAAGGGAACGCACAAGCAAGGAAGTGGTGGAAACCGACCACGCCCCCCAACATAGCAGCAAGTGCAGGCAAAACAGACAAAAGGAGATGCCAGGAAAAACGACAGGTGAGACAGTACGAAAGAGCAGAAGCATAAAAACCCCAGGAATAAGGACACGCCACCGCAAAACACGGTACTAAAGCACACGCGCAGTAGTAGCAACAGGCACCACCGCAACATGCCACAGGTAAAGAGCAACTCTCTTCTGCAAAGGCAGAGAATGGAGCAGACAGACCCCAGACAGGGCCCACGGAGACACGACAGAACCCAGCAGGCCCAGGAACCCGCATACCAGGCGACCGACGGCGGAGAAACCCCGCTCAAAATCGGCAGGATAAGGAACTGGGAGCTCACGTACACCCCAAGCCTGGCCCGAGGCCAGGCTAGACCGGCCAGAGGGAGGCCCACCAGGCAGCCACATGGAGCGGCCTGCAGGCCCACAGACTCCCCACAACCAGGATGGCCATAACTAATTCGAAAGCAAGCTAGCGAGCCCGGAAGTCCACGGATGGACCATAAGGGGCATAACTGGCAATCCCCCACAGTGTTCAGCGTTGTTACACCTATAATAGGGCAAGTCACAACTATGTAATTACGAAACCATAAGACGCTCATTTCAACATACTAAGTAGGGTAAGGAGGTCGGTGTTTTCCATGAAGTTCCGAAAAGGAAAACGATGATGTTTAGCATGTCACCCATGCACGTAACTAATAAGGCAAGAACGACTTATTAAATGTTGCGAGGACGGGGTGGTTCAAGAGAGAACTGGAGAAGCCCTCCAAAGGATACCCGATCAACCAGGCTGTGACTCGTACGTTAGGCAGCGAGCAGCCACGTCCAACAGCCAGGATGAGCAGTCCAGGAGGCCTGGTCGACGACCGGGCCGCAGGGACGCTAAGCCCCGGAAGCACCTCAAGGAAAACCCCAAGGTAATTTTCCAGCAAGAAGGCGTATGCTCGCATGTAGGTCTTTTAACAACTGCAGACCTCTGAAGGATATACAGTGTTCCCCGATGGTGCCTATAGCACCACGGCACTCCACTGGTACATCCCGCAAGTTCTACCAATAA
>WNGS01164858.1:7561214-7616701 GCA_020271785.1 Procambarus virginalis | reverse complement strand
CAGAATGAGAAGAGAGGCAGAAAGACAATACGAAAATGACATCGCAAGCAAGGCAAAGACTCAGCCTAAATTGCTGCATAGCCACATCAGGAGAAAAACAACAGTAAAGGAACAGGTTATGAAATTAAGGACAGGGGCAGAGGGATTCACTACAAACGACAAGGAAGTGTGTGAGGAGTTGAATAAGAAATTCCAAGAGGTCTTCACCTTAGAGCAAGGAGAAATCCCAGAGATAGAGAGGGAATAGCTAACCAGGAACCACTGGAAGAGTTTGAGATTACCAGCGGGGAAGTATTGAAGTGTTTACTAGAGTTGGATGTGACAAAGGCTATAGGCCCAGATGGAATCTCCCCTGGATACTAAAGGAAGAGCAGAAGAACTGTGCCTCCCACTCTCCATAGTACATAACAAATCACTGGCAACAGGGAACTGCAGAAATTTGGAAAACAGCTAACGTAGTCCAGATATACAAGAAGGGGATAGACAGGAGGCACTGAACTACAGGCCATGTCCCTAACCTGCATACCATGCAAGTTGATGGAGAAGATTGTGCGAAGAAAGCTAGGGAGCACCTGGAGCGAAAGAACTTTGTAACACAGCATCAACATGGAATCAGGGATGGCAGGTCCTGCCTCACAGGGTTACTTGAATTCTATGACCAGGCAACAAAAATAAGGCAAGAGAGAGAAGGGTGGGCAGACTGCATATTTTGGATTGTCAGAAAGCCTTTGATACAGTGCCACACAGAGGCTAGTGAAAAAGCTGGAGATGCAGGCTGGAGTGAAAGGGAAGGTACTCCGTGGATACAAGAGTACCTAAGCAACAGGAGACAACGAGTCAGTGTGAGGGTGAGGTCTCAGATTGCGAGACGTTACGAGTGGAGTCCCGCAGGGTCAGTCCTTGGACCTATACTGTTTCTGATATATGTAAATGATCTCCCAGAGGTATAATCGTTTCTCTCAATGTTTGCCGATGATGCAAAATTATGAGGAGGATTGAAACGGAGGACGATAGTAGGAGGCTACAAGATGACCGAGACAGACTGAGTGAATGGTCAAACAATGGCTGTTGAAGTTCAACCCAAGTAAATGCAAAAGTAATGAAACTAGGCAGTGGAAATAGGAGGCCAGACACAGGATACAGAATAGGAGGTGAGTACTAATGAAACGAACAGAGAGAAAGATCTAGGAGTTGATATCACACCAAACCTGCTCCTGAGCCCACATAAAAGAATAACGTCTGCGGCATATGCGAGGCTGGCTAACATCAGAACAGCGTTCAGGAACCTGTGTGTAAGGAATCATTCAGAATCTTGTACACACATATGTAAGACCAATCCTGGAGTATGCGGCCCGTGCATGGAGCCCGTACCTTGTAAGCCCAAGACGAAGCTAGAAAAAGTCCAAAGGTATGCCACTAGACTAGTCCCAGAACTAAGAGGCATGAGTTACGAGGAAAGGCTGCGGGAAATGCACCTTACGACACTGGAAGACAGAAGAGTAAGGGAGACATGATCACAACCTACAAAATCCTCAGAGGAATCACCGGGTAAACAAGGATAAACTATTCAACACTGGTGGGACCGGAACAAGGGACACAGGTGGAAACTGAGTACCACATGAGCCACAGAGACGTTAGAAGGAACTTTTTCAGTGTCAAGAGTAGTTAACGGATGGAATGCATTAGGCAGTGATTGGGTGGAGGCTTACTCCATACACAGTTTAAATGTAGGTATGATATGATGCCCAGTAGGCTCAGGAATCT
Organism: Procambarus virginalis; assembly: GCA_020271785.1. Lineage (NCBI taxonomy): Eukaryota > Metazoa > Arthropoda > Malacostraca > Decapoda > Cambaridae > Procambarus > Procambarus virginalis. The sequence goes on along the minus strand of WNGS01164858.1, from coordinate 7,614,937 downwards.
GTACACCAGTGAATGATAGTTGAGAGGCGGACCAAAGAGCCAAAGCTCAACCCCCGCAAGCACAAATAGGTGAGTACAAATAGGGAGTACACACCCACACACACACACACACACCACACCACACACACACACATTCAGTACTTCCTCCCTTGGGTAAAAGTGCCATGTCTTTTGGGGATAAAGTATGCAATGAGTTATAATCTGGAAGAAATATGATGGTCGATGCAATTGAAAAACCTTACCTTAGGAGAGGACATTATGGCAACCTTAGAAAATTTTTGAGAGTATAATTGGACAGACTTGTTGCTAGGCAAGGAAGTGAATGATATATATGTATGTCAAGTTTTGTGAAATATATGATAAGGCACAAAAAAATTTATACCAAAACAGAGAAGCACAAATAGGAAACAGGATTGGTTCTACAGAAAGTGCGAGAGGGCCAGAGACCAAAAGACACAAAAATGGAATCAATACAGGAAGAGGCCAAACCCCAATCATACCAGCGATACAAAGATGCGAGAAACAACTACACGGCAGTGAGGAGAGAGGCAGAAAGTAATTTTGAAAAAGGGATTGCAGACAATGTAAAACAGAACAGGTCTATTCTATAAATTCATAAACAAACAACAAATTGCAGGTAAGGTAAAGGAATAATATTCAGAGGTTGAAAATGGGAAATAGATTCACGGAAAATGAAAAGGAAATGTGTGAAACATTAAACGAAAAGTTCCAAAGTGTGTTTGTACAAAATGAAATCTTCAGGGAACCAGATACAATAAGAATTCCAGAGAACAACATAGAGCACATAGAGGTGTCTAGAGACGAAGTGGAAAAAAATGCTCAAAGAGCTAAATAAGAACAAAGCAGTTGGTCCAGATGGAGTTTCACCATGGGTTCTGAGAGAATGTGCACCTGAGCTCAGCATCCCTCTTCAACTGATCTTTCAGGCATCCCTGTTTACAGGAGTTGTAGCTGATGTGTGGAAAAAGGCTAACATAGTTCCAATTTACAAGAGTGGAAGCAGGGAAGACCCCCTTAATTATAGACCGGTATCATTGACAAGTGTAATAGTCAAAATATTGGAAAAAATAATTAAAACTAAATGGGTAGCACACCTGGAGAGAAATGATATAATATCAGACAGACAGTATGGTTTTCGATCTGGTAGATCCTGTGTATCGAATTTACTCAGTTTTTATGATCGAGCAACAGAGATATTACAGGAAAGAGATGGTTGGGCTGACTGCATCTATCTAGACCTAAAAAAGGCTTTCGACAGAGTTCCACATAAGAGGTTGTTCTGGAAACTGGAAAATATTGGAGGAGTGACAGGTACGCTTCTAACATGGGTGAAAAACTTTCTGACTGATAGAAAAATGAGGGCTGTGATCAGAGGCAATGTATCGGACTGGAGAAATGTCACAAGTGGAGTACCACAGGGTTCAGTTCTTGCACCAGTGATGTTTATTGTCTACATAAATGATCTACCAGTTGGTATACAGAATTATATGAACATGCTTGCTGATGATGCTAAGATAATAGGAAGGATAAGAAATTTAGATGATTGTCATGCCCTTCAAGAAGACCTGGATAAAATAAGTATATGGAGCACCACTTGGCAAATGGAATTTAATGTTAATAAATGTCATGTTATGGAATGTGGAATAGGAGAACATAGACCCCACACAACCTATATATTATGTGAGAAATCTTTAAAGAACTCTGATAAAGAAAGAGATCTAGGAGTGGTTCTAGATAGAAAACTGTCACCTGAGGACCACATAAAGAACGTTGTGCGAGGAGCCTATGCCACGCTTTCTAACTTCAGAATTGCTTTTAAATACATGGAGGCGAAATACTAAAGAAATTGTTCATGACTTTTGTTAGGCCAAAGCTAGAATATGCAGCGGTTGTGTGGTGCCCATATCTTAAGAAGCACATCAACAAACTGGAAAAGGTGTAAAGACATGCTACAAAGTGGCTCCCAGAACTGAAGGACAAGAGCTACGAGGAGAGGTTAGAGGCATTAAATATGCCAAAACTAGAAGACAGAAGAAAAAGAGGTGATATGATCAAAACGTACAAATAGTAACAGGAATTGATAAAATCGACAGAGAAGATTTCCTGAGACCTGGAACTTCAAGAAAAAGAGGTCATAGATTTAAACTCACTCAACAAAGATGCCGAAGAAATACAATGGGGCCTCGACTTACGATGCTAATCCATTCCCAGAGACGGATCGTAAGTCGAAGCGATTTTTCCCATAAGAAATAAAGGGAATTGAATTAATCCGTTCCCCACCCTCCAAAATATTAACATACAAATACAATGTTTTTTTTTCAAACTACAATATAGTACCAAAGTTTCTCTTACCTTTATGGAGGGCTCTAGATGGCGTATGGAAGATGGTGATGAGGGGGGGGAGGAGGAGAGTTGTTACTGTTTGGAAGGGGAGTCCACTTCCATTATCACATCAGGCAGTAATGTTTTCTCTGGGGCACACTCTCTCCTACGTTTTGCCTGAATACCACTAGGACCTGGTTGTGGTTCAGTGCTTGTTTGTTTCACTACAAATTTTTCAAGAGACATTTGTTTTTCACTTCGTTTTAAAAAATATTAACATTTGTCTGTAATGATGCATCACAGTGTCATTGAATAGGATAAGGCAACGACCTACTGCAGCTTGATTTGGGTGAGTCGTTTCAGCAAAGGTTTGCAATTCTTCCCATGCTGCACACATTTTCTTAATTGTTGAGGAAGAGACATTCTGTACTCTTGTTTCTGCTCTATGATCATCCTTACATGGGTTTTCATATGTTGAGCCTTACTACTGACTTTCCTGGGACTCATGGTATGATATATAATAATTACTTTAATGTTCAAAATGCAAAAAATCACCACAAAAGCTGAATTTCTTATAGGCGCAATCGTCACTAAGTGGGCAGCTGTAGTAAACTAAGGCAGGTCGGCTGCGTGACTGGGAACCACGCGCTCGGTCGACCCGAACGTGTACCAACAAATATCTGAAGTCGACGACACCATCGGATGTCGAGTCGCATTTGTCGATGAAATTTACATCGTAACTCGAAATTATTGTAAGTAGGGGCAATCGTATGTCGAGGTGCCACTGTATAAGAAAATTCACTTTCGCAAACAGAGTTGTAGACAGTTGGAACAAGTTAAGTGAGGTGGTGGAGGCCAAAACCGTCATTAGCTTCAAAGCGTTATATGACAAAGAGTGCTGGGTAGACGGGACACCACGAGTGTAGCTCTCATCCTGTAACTACACTTAGGTAATTACAATATGAGGCAACAGTTGTGGCATAAGATGACAATCCTGAAACAGCCATGAGAGAAAGGGCAAGACTACCTCAACAAAAAGCGAAGTATACATACGAAGAGGCACAAAGAAAAGGAAGGACCGCCAGTAAACTACATACTGCTGCCAAGACGAAGCACGCAGGCGGGACACCATCAATAAAGCCACCTGATCACCAAACAGATGGCGATGGACTCAAGTCAAACATTGTATACGACACGCGAAGTCTCGAGAAGACCAAACCAGCCACGTAAAGGACTGGACCGATCATCTGAAAAAGGCGAAGCAGCAGGAAAACCCTCTGGGTTTGGATACCGAGCAAGCAGCGCCTGAAACCAAGGCTGGGCCAGCTACTAAGGAGCCAAGTGGACTACTCTCCCTTGGGAAGTCTCCCAGCAAGCTAGAAACTGGAGTAACACCGGAACCGGGGGAAAGAGGTACAGGTAACCCACCAAAACCAGTCATGCCAAAAAGCATCAACCCTGACGGCATCACAGTCGGGGAGGGGCGCCACATATAATGGGAGACGCCTCGACCATGCAGACGCGAAGAGGTCCACCTCCGGGAGCCTGTATGTCCGACAGTGTCAACTGAATGAGTCAGCATCGACCATCCATCCCGAGGACAGGGAAATGAAGGAAACTGCCAGGAAAGCCAAACCCTGAGTAAGTACTCAGCAGATGAGCCACCCGAAGCAACCAGCCCCAAAGAGCCAAGAACAACATCGAACCTCCTCGGTCCAGGCAATGAACCACTGGAGAGCAGTCCGAATGGAGCCTAATCGTCCATCCACGAGCGACCCGAACCCTCCGAAACGACATCCACACTGTCGCGAACTTCCGCACCATGCTGTGGGCCCGACGGAAGGACAGAGTCCACTGCCCCTGGCCAGCCTGGTGAGCACTGGTCACAAAGCCCCAGCCAAGAGATGGCGCGTCCGTGAACACATCAAGCGAGGGCTCGGGTAGGCATTGAACCCCGAAAAGGAATCCAGCAACGCAGCAGCAAACGCAAGGCCCCCGGAGTCCGAATTCAGCGATTGCAAGAGAGGCAGAAGGGATGTCTCCAAAGGAACCAGAACAGCCGTCAAAACCAAACCAAACCCAGCGGCTAGACCATTACAGCAAAGTTCAGGCTCCCGCACAAACCCTCGAGCAACCGCCGAGTGACCCGGGAGCCCCAGAAACAAGCAGAGGCTGGAGTGTAGCCAAAGGAGAGACTCCGGAGGGAGAGACAAGGAAACGGTCCCAGAGTTCCACACAAGACCCTGCCAAGGCAGAACCTGAGAGGGAACCAGATGGGACTTCCACCAGTTCACCTGGAACTCAAGCCCGGTGAGCTGGGAAAGAACCAAACCCCTGGCGAGCAGACACGCAGACTGGTCGGGAACCCAGACCAGCCAGTCGTTGAGGTGGGCCAGTACCCGAAAACCTAAGAGACGCAGACGGGCCACCACGACCCAGGTAAGGCGTGTGAACATGCAAGACGCCAGGTACAACCCGAATAGGAGACAATGAAAGCAGTAACAGACACCCCCCACAACAAACCCGAGCCAATCTCTGAACCCCGGATGAATTGGGATGTGCCAATACTCATCCCGGAGGTCCAGAGACACCATCCAAAAGTCTGTCTCCAACAGAAGCCAGACATGGGACAGAGTAGTCATCTTAAAAGAGGGGCAAAAGACCCTAGGGTTTAGACGGGAAAAGTCCAGAATGAACTGCAGGTTCGCACAGTCCCGTTTTAGGACCGTAAACAGATGGGAAACCCACTGGAGGGACATCATTGTTTCGACCACGTTTAAGTGCACTCACTCCAAGATGACCTTACAGAGCGCACAAGAAAAGGCCTGTCTCGAGCCCCCCTGAAGAAGGAGGGGCTACCCAACGCCACAGCAAACCGTCGGAAACGATCCGAAAAACCCACGAATCGTGAGACCAGGCATGAGCGAACAGAGCAAGCCTCCCCCCTTTTGCCCCGTCAATGGGGAGAACCACGAAAAGGCCGACGCAACTTATGAGAACCCAACTTACGCACAGAGTTTGGTAGGCACAGTGTGCAATGATCACTGTGCCTACCAAACGAAGACGGGTCCAAGGCGGCACTGACCCGGAACTGGCACCAGCGGCCTACCACGACGAGAGGAATCCCGAGCCTAGGCACGACCCTTCCAGGCGGAACCCCCCCCCCCCCCGGAGCCCCGAAGGACCAACAAGTTCGACAATGGACAACAACTAGAAGACGCTGCTTGCAGTAACTGGCCAAAAGCAGATTCCATAAACAGCAAGGGACAAAACTGGCAATGAAAACAGAAGATCCAGAGCTCAGGCAGTTTCCATCGAGGACGCAAGCACCATTCACCGACATGTGAGATGTGAAGCGAAAAACTGTGACACGTCATCCCACAAACAAACACAATGAGGTGCTCGAATTGCCCCCCTCCTCCCCCCAGGTAAACCTGGATCACAGTCAATGCCTCGCGCCACTCAAGCGTGCGGTTACAACAAAAAGTACTCCAAGCATCCAACTACAACACAGGGCAGTCCGCTAGCCAGAACGACTCCAAAATCTCATAATGAACCCAGTATGGAGACGAAGACCCAAACCTGAACAAAAACGAATCCATTATAGAGGAATAATCCAAGTCGCGCAGGAGGTAAGCTGCAATGGCCACCTGCACCTCAGTTGGCGAGATGCAGGAAGCCGAAAACCTCCAAAAGGATGGAACCGACGGACCCGAAGGACGCGGAACTGAACCCGGGGAGGAGCCGATGCCAAATCCAACTCATACGCAGAGGGGGGAAAAGAAAACCCCACTCCCTGTAACAGTAAGCCCTGCTCAGATATTATCAAAGACAGAGAGATATTAAATAATATACACGTGGAAGATACTGGAGGGCCAAGTACCAAATGTACACAGTAAAATAACAACATACTGGAGTGAACAATATAAAAGAAAATGCAGAATAGAACCAGTGAGGAGCAGGGGTGCCATAGGCACAATCAGAGAACACTGTATAAACATCAGAGGTCCACGGTTGTTCAACATCTATGGAATGACTGTGGACATCTTTGAGTGAAAACTAGATCATTTTCTCCAAGGAGTGCCGGACCAACCGGGCTGTGATAGATATGTGGACCTGTGGACCTGCGGGCCACTCCAAGCAACAGCCTAGTGGACCAAACTCTTACAAGTCAAGCCTGGACTCGGGCCAAACTTGGGGAGTAGAACAACTCTCTGAACCCATCAAGCAGGTATCAAGCAGGTATCAAGCTCAGAGGGTAGGAAAACCCAGGCGGGATCCAATGGGGCCCAAGGCCCCAAGTCAGTCTCCCCTCCCCCAACCCCAGGAACCTCCATACCAGGACCTAGGGCAGAGTTGTCCTCGTCCTATAAAGCCCGGCCTCACAAGAAAAAGCCAGGGCAGCCAGAAAGGCAGGAAGGAAGGGGCCCACTGGTCAGACCCCATTGCCACGGCTGGAGGAACTGACTCAAATGCCTCTGTTGCGCCCCCCCCCCCTCCCTAGAAGGGGCAACCCCCTAAAACGGGCCCAAGTCTCAGAACCTCCTAAACCCTGCCCCGACCCCAAAGCCCTCAGACTCTCCGGAGGCAGAAGCAGGAGGAGGGGGGGAGAGAACAAAATGAACCACAGCAAGGAAAGAACGAGGGGGTGAAGACCGAACCAAGGTCAAAGCGACCAACACGTTCAGGTCCCTATAAGCAAACGGGGCAGCCGTAGGGCTTCTGGGGCAGCTATCAACCTAGTGCGTTGCAGCAACCTAAATGCAACACCTGAGCTGCCTGCACCCACATAAAGTAATCATTGAACTGGGCAAATTGAGTCACAAACAAGCAACAATTCTCGCAGGACTCTGGATCAAAGGTGTCACCGACCAAAAGGTAGCATGACGGAGGCAAAATCAGTGAGAGTCACCCTGAGACAAGGGGACAGAGCAACCTTCAGACTCGCACAAGATGAGAGGGGACCCCAGAGTCATATCCATCTGACCCCTTGTGCCTCCGCAGGGTTTCCCAGGGCCCTTAGACCCTCGTGCGTCTTAAGATTCCCTGTGAGTGGACACCCCCCGGGGTGTCCACTCACAGGGACATAGCAGGGAGAAACCACCCAGAAACACAGATATAGAAAACCTAAGTCAGAGGCAGGGAGCACAAACCAAAAGGCAGACCCCCCACCAGACAGGAAAACAAAAACAAAAGAAAACCCCCCATAAGAGGACAATGTACCCAGGCGGAATAGAGCCAGTCACTATAATAAGTGATAACTAGCTGTGCAGTAACCTGCGCCTCTACCAGTGCAAACTATCTCTTACCACAAGGAAAACGGGGGAGGAAGAAACCCCCCCAGCACACTCAGGGTGGTCAATTACCAAGCAGCAAAAAACAAACAGAGGTAGACCCCAAGGTTACTTGTAGAAGATAACCCCAAGCTCTAAGGGCAATAAATGAACAAGGGCAGTACTTACAAGGCACTTAGGGAAGGGATCCCTAAGTTCATGCAGCCTAAGTACCAGTGAAGATTACTCCCAGCTCACTCACCACCCTGAAGACAGCACTAAACTAAACATTAAACAAAAGGTGCAGCACTGAGACAAGAAACAGGAGCTGGAGTCACACGACAAAGCCTCAAACACATCAGCCGAGAACTGGATGTGTGGGTCGCTGGCAGAAGGGGTCTGGGGCTACCCCTTACCCCTCTCGGGAAGGGGGGAGCTGCACAGACAGCGGCACGGCAACGTGGTGACGTCATGCTGTTTGTTTGTTTTTCTTTGGGGGAGTTCTGTCCACTTGTTTGATTTTTAGTAGTGGTTCAACCAGAATAGGAGTTTGTTTTGAGGCGCTTACCTTTCTGGGTGCCTGACCCGGTCAATGGCAGACATAGAATGCTCCAAAACATATGTGCATTTCTATAGGCCATTGCTCCTTGTGCCTCTCTGAGGGGGGCCAGGTTCTGGCTTGTTGTCCCCGATAGGCCTAGAACTCCATTCACACTGACTGATGCCAAAGTCTAATAGTTCCACATCAGCTTGGATAAGCTCCAGAGAGCCGAAGGTCTCCACCAGAAAATAGAGAACCAAACTCATCATCCTGCATTGGCAACCATGTCCCAAGCTAATATCTGGAATACATGCAACGTGAATGGAATCAACATCAAGGAATCAAGGAATAACCCAAACTTCGTAGAGGTAATGACTCTGGTAAGAAATGGAAATTGATAGATGGTCCAGGAAAGGAAACCCCCAAAATGAATGGTGAAGCAAAACTGAAAAGCAGAGGATGCACAAAGTGGCTGCCATAAACACAATCGTAAAATGGTACAAAATGTGTGGCACAAGCATAGTACCGATGTTCTAAGGAAAACTAAAACACTATGATATAAAGGCAGATATATTGGCCCAGGGATGAGTAACTATAAAAGTAGAAGACAGTGAAGGGAAGGGCATAGCAGGATGGGACCCTGGGTGTCCTGGAATGACAACTGATGAAGGCTGAGGGAGTGGGGGCATAGTTTATTTATCTGCTGCCAAAAATTAGTTGGTTTGTTCTTCATATTTCATTCCTTTCTCATAAAGCAGACTATCAGAATATTTCAGTTTGGCTGTGAAATGAGAGGCACACATTTCACCCCCCAGGTGTGCCTCTCGACTCTTTGAGAGAGAGCCAGATTCTGGTCCTGGTTACCAGTAGGATGAGGAATTATCAGAGCCTGGTAAAAGAGGGATGCCTCTGCAATACCAGAGCAATAAGCTTTTGGCAGCTACTGAGGAAGCCACAAAATAATAAATCTGAAGTAATATTTGTGAACAACTTTCTGAGTAAAACCTTTCCCACAAATTTCAGTCTTAATTTATATAAAGTACATAGAATAAATTTGATTTAAATTTACAACAGGATGCTACATTCATTCTCCTCTGAACTTTAGCTATTTCTGTTCATTTATATTCCCTTCAATTTCTTATTTAGTCATCCCCTTCAATCAATTCTTTCCAAAAATGCTTTTCTCTCGTAACCCTTCCACCACATCATTATATTTATAAATTCTCTTTCTTCGTCCATTCCTTTACCTTGCGTAACTCACTGCTGCAGCACTATCTTGGTGCCATTTATAAACTGTATATGTATTACATACATACATACATACATTTAATATATATATATATAATATATATATATATATATATATATATATATATATATATATATATATATATATATGTATGTATGTATGTATGTATGTATGTATGTGTATGTATGTGTGTGTATGTATGTATGTGTATGTATGTATGTGTATGTACGTACCTATGTACGTACCTACGTACGTACCTACGTACGTACCTACGTACGTACCTACGTGCGTGCGTGTGTGTGTATGTAAATCACAAAAATTAACACATGATGAAAAATGTGACAGTGTCAGACCACAGAGGAAGAATTGAAACAGGAAATTCCTTAAGTACTTTCGTATATTAACCCTTTAACTGCGCAACGCATCTGCAGGCCCAGGCTTCAGGTGCGCATCGCGCCTCCTGGTGTTTGTATTTTTCATGTCCAATTTAAAAGTGGCGCGCGGTGATGTGGGTATGGAATGTATGGCAGGGGGGCCCCAGTGATCGTCCGCCATCTTGAAAAAAAATCCCAGCATGCCCCGCGGCCGTGGCGAGCCCCAGTTCCCAAGCAGCAACCATGTCTGACGCATCGTCAACGAGCTGCCGTTCCACGGCGACCCGCGGTCATGGAAAATGACTCTCTGAGGAGGAAATTCGCGATATACTGTACGACGACGGTGCTATGAATAATGACCTGGACTATGATCCAGAGAAAGATCTGACACAAAGGTCTGATACTAGTGAGGGGGGAAACAGAAGTGGATGATGTGGTGAGCGTGTACGGTACACGCTCCTCACCCGGCCTGTCTCGCCGCCCTGGGTCAACACCGTTATCATCAACACCATCATGTATGTCCCCAGATGCTAGTTCATTATTCAGTGACAGTACATGTGACGAATCTTTCTCGTGGTTCAGCAACAGTGGCTCCAATACGAGTAGTGTGGACGACCCCAGTACTAGCAGTGGGGGTGGTACCAGGCGAGGTTTTGCTGCCTCAGCAACACGTGCAACCAGGCAGCGGCGTGTCTCCCAGCATGACGACAGTGGGCCTTCAACATCAGGTGTTCGTGGTAGGCCTATGGTACGGAAATCTGCCTCAGCGTCAAGCATACTCTCATGCAGCTCCAGCAGCAGCAGCAGATGACGTAGCCGTGGTTTTGGTGCCCGTTGTGGTGTTGGCTATGGTGTTGGCACCAACACCAAACCCCCTGGTGTACTTGTGTGGGAGGATTGCGCCACATTTGTGCCCCAAATACCAAAGTTTGATGATACCGACGTTGGTGTTACAGCTTTATTCCCGTATACCGGTGATGATATGGCGGACATGGAATATTTCCAGGCATATTTCGACACTGTCTTCATGGACCATCTTGTGACCGAGACAAACACATACGCCCACACCCTCATAGACGGCGGTATATTACCTGCCTCACGCCTCACGCGATGGAAGGATACGACAATCGACGAGATGTATGTGCTTCTCGCTCTATGTATGATGATGAAACACTCCGAGAAAGCTGTCATCCAGGACTATTGGAACAAAGACAGCCTTGTTCCATCGCCCATCTTCAACCGGTATATGTCGCGGGATAGATTTCTGTTGATACTGAGGTGCCTGCATTTCGAAAACAATGCAAACGAGGACAGGCAGGACAGACTTTGGAAAGTACACAAGGTATTCAGCGACCTGAGAGGGACGTTCAGGGATTATTTTGTACCTGGACAGAATGTCGTTATCGACGAGTCGCTGGTATTGTTCAAGGGTAGATTGGCATTCAAACAATACATCCCTTCCAAGCGGCACCGTTTTGGCCTCAATTTTTTTGCGCTGTGCGATTGTGAGACTGGTATCGTCCTGGACATGATCTTGTATTTCAGTACAGACGTCGACATACCAGCTCAAGATGAACACGGGTTCTCCGGCAGTGTCGCAAAAACCCTGATGGAGCTGTTGCTGAACAAGGGGCATATACTGTTCACTGACAACTATAACACCAGCCCCCTGTTGACCAGATACCTCATCGCCCACAATACCGGTGTATGTGGCACTGTGAAGCTCATCAGGAAGGAAATGCCTGTGTTCGGTATAGGTATAGGTGTGGGTGAATGCCAGCTGCACTAGTGTGACAATATGCTGTCAGTGCGGTGGAAGGACAGGCGTGAAGTGAATATGCTGACAACGATTCACACCGGTGCCATGTTGGACACTGGCAAGGTTCATTTTCAGACACAACCCCATGTACAAGCCGAACTGTGTCATAGACTATAACATGAACATGCGCCTCGTCGATAAGTGTGACATGATGCTTGGTGGTGTGGAGTGCGTGCGCAGGTCAGTGAAGTGGACGAAAAAGTTCTTCTTCCACCTCATGGATGTTGCAGTGCTCAACTGCTACAATACGTACCTGGTGAAGTCCGGCAGGAAACCGTCTATACGTACCTTCAGTGCCAGCGTTGTGTCACAGCTGCTGGTAAAGTATGGCAAGGAGGGCTCCGTAGTACCCTGCGGGGTGCAAGCAACAATGCCACATGCAGCCCCAGACAGACTGCAGGGTACACATGCTGGAGCATATGCCAGGCACAATATCACAAGAGAAGGGCTAACGTGCATGCATAGTCTGCAGGAACACCACACGCAGACCACAAAAGGTTGGAACAAGTTAGGGGAGAAGGTGGTGGAGGCCAAGACCGTCAGTAGTTTCAAAGCGTTATACGACAAAGAGTGCTGGGAAGACGGGACACCACGAGCGTAGCTCTCATCCTGTAACTACACTTAGGTAATTACAAAAGCAGAGATGCATCAGCACCTGGTGCGTGGAGTGCATGGTGCCACTCTGCCCCGTTAGCTGTTTCGCAGCATATCACACACTCGCGGAGTACTGAGTGTGTGTATAGTGTGTGTATATAGTGTGTGATACTGTACAGTGTGTATATATAGTGTACATATAAATATATCTGTGTGATATATTAGAAATAAGTGAAGGATAAGTGAACCATTTTGTGATGCACGTAACACAGTGTCTACGGATAGTACGGATGTTCTACTGCCATAATATGGTGTACGTGATCACCATACATCGGTTCAGCATGTAAAATGTAATAAAATGTATTTGGAACTGTGTGCAAAAATTGTGCAAAAATATATTCGCAGCAACTCGCGCGCCCCGCCCCGGGCACCAAACCGGCCCCAGGAGCATACTGCACTGGCGCATGGGGAATGATGACGTCACGCCCCACCTTTCAGACCCCATAGCTGCCAAAGTAAGTACAATTTTGAACTTCCATTGCTATACTCATATATAGGGAGGGGTTTTTGACACTTTCCGAACAAAGAAGAATTTTTTCCCTAGGTTTCATTTCTTGCGCACTGGGGGGGGGGGGTCATATTTATAGGCTGTGCAGTTAAAGGGTTAATACATCTTCAGAATGAATGATTCCTTCTGAAGATGTATTAATATACGAAAGTGCTTACGGAATTTCCTGTTTCAATTCTTCCTTCGTGGTCTGACATTGTCACATACATACGTACGTACGCACGTACATACATACATACGTACATATTATACATATTATATATTATATATATATATATATTATATATATATATATATATATATATATATATATTTATATATATATATATATATATATATATATATATTATATATATATATATATATATATATATATGTATATATATATATATACATATATATTTATGCATGCATAGATGACATGCATATATATATATATATATATATATATATATATATGCATGCCATCTAAAGGCTCTAGTTATCTCTGAAACCTTTTTCTGAATTACAATACATACAGTAGACTTCCAGTTCTACACATAGAGGTATTGACTGAGACTCCATGTCAAAGCAGATCAAATTATGGAGACATGTTATGTATTTTGTTGAGTTGTTGAGTATCTTAAGGTGAAAATAGGATGCACTCCAAGACAATCTGCATCAGCTCAAAATCAATTGTTTTAAAACACCGCTATTGGATCATACTGGTGCTAGATCGACACTGGAAAGCATACTTTATCAAATCCAAAATGACCTCTAAAAGATTTATTCAAATACATTCAAAAGCCCTTTTCAAGCCCCTACCAACAGATACAAATATGACTGGTGAAATCCATAAAAAGTTGAAAGAAAACTTAGCCAATCCTCAAGCAATGACTCGGACCATCCCACCACCTGAACCAAGTAAGATGTGGGGTTGGCTGTTGAGCTCCATCAGGAACATAAACCATTTCCAGGAGAGTACAAAGCAGAGAGGCTACAAAAGAGAAGCCTCCATTTCTCACTGAAGAGGAAATTGCCACTTTCCCAATCCAAAGGTGGAAATAGGGAAAAAACTGCCTGAGACTCGATTCTCTCAGGGGACAACATAATAAAGTTAAACTAGGAAGGAACACCTGGCAGGATAGGCATGGCAGTATCCTTGTGCCCGAATGTCAGCCAAAGACAAGTTGTTAAAGACGGCAGCCAACGCAGCAAACTTACGAACATCATGGGCATGAGAATAGATCGTTGGCTGGACCGAATAGCCCTGTGGACGACCTGGGAGTCCCAAGCCCTGGAACAGGGAAGACGGGAAATCGGGTCAACCCTAAGCGCATCCCCAGCCACAGAAGCTGTGACACGTAGGTAATGGCGAAGAGTTGCAACCGTACAAAACACACGATGCACCCTCGGCCCTGACCAACCAAGCATCCACCACCCTTTATCACCAGAAAAAAAGGAGACAGCTGCAACCGAACAAACCTACCACCAGGACCGAAAAAGCAAAAACCCCTGTGCTGGAGGAGAGCATGAAGCTCCCCGACCCCAAGAGGCCAATGCCAACAGGAAAAAGAGCTTTAGAGAAACAATCCTGAACTGAAGGGGGCCACCGCAAACCTAGGAGAAGAGAGAAAAGAGAGCACCCAGTCCAAAGACCAGGATGGCTCAGGCGGCATGAGCAGATCGGAGGTGAAACAACGCACGAGAAAGCTTATGGAACAGGGCCCAAGTAACATCCATCTCAAAAGCAACGCTGAAGCTGCCTGTACCAGAAATTCAATATCAGTAGAATGGGTAAACTGGAGTACGAGCAAGGAACAAGACTTGCAGATCTTCGGGTCAAAGGTGTCATCGACCCAGCAGGCGACATGACAAGAGGCAAAACAGGCGTGTGTTACCCTGAGACAAGGGGACCGAACAACAATCAACCCCGCACTCGGCGGGTTGGAACCCAGAGGATGCGTCCAAAGGCTCAATGAGCGCCAATTGGGTTTTCCAGGGCCCTTAGGCTGACTGCTAAGAGAAGCCCAGGCAAGATACTGCTAACCGGTTGGGCCAAAACCACCAAGAGACACTGCTAAAACTGAATCCCCTGCGACGTGTACAAGCACGGGGGACCTAGCGGAGGACCACCAAAATACCAGAAGGTGGCTCGGAACCAGGAGTACAAACCCCCACCAGGCAAAATAAACAAAAGAAAACAAAAACCCAGCAAAAGCACATCTCCAGTAGGAACAAAACCAGCCGCTGTATATAATGGGAGACAAGTTGCACAGTACCTTGCACCCCTATCAGCAACGATACCACTTCCTACTCAAGGTCAAACAAAAAAAATGAAAACCCCACCGGACCCCAAGAATGGGCAATTGCTGAGCAGCAAAAGATACCTACAGAAGTGGTTTCTTAACACCCTGTGGAAGGGAACCTCAATGAAAAGGCAGTACTTACAAGGAGCTTAGGGAAGGTGGCCCTAAGTACATGCAGCCCCAGTACTGATGACTTACTCCTGGCCTGCGCACCACACTGCAGACAAACACCACAAGGCATAAGACTGCACAGAATGACAGGCCAGAGTTGATGACCACCGCAATTAGACATCAGCTGTGAACTGAGTGCTGGAGCAGCCCCCTCCCAATGGGAGGGGGCTGTGCAGACGAGCAGCAAATGAGCAAATGTAGTGACATTTGCTCATTTTAGTTTGGGAGTTCTTCCCTATCTGGGAGCCGGTCGGCCGAGCACACAGCGCGCTGGACTTGTGATCCTGTGGTCCTGGGTTCGATCCAGGTGCCGGCGAGAAACAATGGGTAAAGTTTCTTTCACCCTATACCCCTGTTACCTAGCAGTAAAATAGGTACCTGGGTGTTAGTCAGCTGTCACGAGCTGCTTCCTTGGGGGTGGAGGCCTGGTCGAGGACCGGCCCGCGGGACACTAAAGCCCCGAAATCATCTCAAGATAACCTATCAATATTATTGATTCCTGTAACTATTTTGTACATAGTGATCATATCGCCTCTGTTTCTTCTATCTTCTAGTTTTTTTATATTTAATGTCTCTAACCTCTCCTCGTAGCTCTTGTCCTTCAGTTCTGGGAGCCACTTGGTGGCATGCCTCTGCACCTTTTCCAGTTTGTTTATGTGCCTCTTAAGATATGGGCACCATACAACCGCTGCATATTCCCGCTTTGGTCTAACAAAAGTCGCGAACAATTTTTTAGTATTTCGCCATCCATATATTTAAAAGCAATTTTGAAGTTAGAAAGTGTAGCATAGGCTCCTCGCACAATGTTCTTAATGTGGCTCTCAGGTGACAGTTTTCTATCTAGAACCACCCCCTAAATCCCTTTCTTTGTCAGAATTCTTTAAAGATTTCTCACATAATTTATAGGTTGTGTGGGGTCTATGTTCTCCTATTCCATATTCCATAACATGGCATTTATTCACATTAAATTCCATTTGCCAAATGGTGCTCCATATACTTATTTTGTCCAGGTCTTCTTGAAGGGCATGACAATCTTGTAGGTGTCTTATCTTCATTATTATCTTAGCATCATCAGCAAACATGTTCATATAATTCTGTATACCAAATGGTAGATCATTTATGTAGACAATAACATCACTGGTGCAAGAACTGAACCCTGTGGTACTCCACTTGTGACATTTCTCCAGTTACATACATTGCCTCTGATTTTCTAGTTTCCAGAACAACCTTTTATGTGGAACTGTCAAAAGCCTTTTTTAGGTCCAGATAGATGCAGTCAACCCAACCATCTCTTTCCTGTAAAATCTCTATGGCTCGATCATAGAAACTGAGTAAATTTGATACACAGGATCTTCCAGAACGAAAACCATACTGTCTGTCTGATATTATATCATTTCTCTCCAGGTGTTCTATCCATTTAGTTTTGATTAGTTTTTCCAATGCTTTCACTATTACACTTGTCAATGATACAGATCTATAATTGAGGGGGTCCTCCCTGCTGCCACTTTTGTAGATTGGAACTATGTTAGCCTGTTTCCACACGTCTGCTACGACTCCTGTACACAGGGATGAATAAAAAATCAGGTGAAGTGGAATACTGAGCTCAGATGCACATTCTCTCAGAACCCATGGTGAAACTCCATCTGGACCAACTACTTTGTTCTTACTTAGCTCCTTTAGCATATTTTCCACTTCATCTCTAGACAACTCTATATGCTCTATGTTGTTCTCTGGAATTCTTATTGTATCTGGTTCTCTGAAGATCTCATTATGCAAAAACACTCTTTGGAACTTTTCGTTTAATGTTGACCAGACCACACACTAGAAGGTGAAGGGACAACGACGTTTCGGTCCGTCCTGGACCATTCTCAAGTTGTTTTCGTTTAATGTTTCACACATTTCCTCTTCATTTTCCGTGTATCTGTCCCCCATTTTCAACCTCTGAATATTATCCTTTACCTGCAGCTTACTTTTAATGAATTTATAGAAAAGGCCTGGGTCTGATTTACATTTGTCTGCTATACTGTTCTCAAAGTTCCTCTCTGCCTTTCTCCTTACAGATGTGTAGTTGTTTCTTACATCTTTATATCGCTAGTATGTTTGGGGGTTTGGCCTCTTCCTATAATGATTCCATGCTTGTGTCTTTTGATCTCTCGCCCTCTTGCAATTTCTGTTGAACCAACCCTGTTTCCTAGATCTGCATGTTTGCTTTGGTATGAATGTTTGTGTGCATTCATCATATATTGTGCAAAATTTGGCATACATCTCATTTACTTGCCTAGCAACAAGTCTGTCCAATTATACCCAAGAAAATGTGTGTGGGGGGGGGGGGGGTAACAAACTTCAGCCACCAAGCAAGAGCTTACAGCCTCTGACAATTCTCCTGTGAGTGCCCACTCAAGAATAGACCCTAATGTGTTAAAGTCCTGCAGTCAGAGGATGAAGGAAGTGAGGCCCGGGTACACAACAGTTACAGCTGCAGCAGCTGGAACTTACATGAACGGGGTCTGAGACAAGTTCTGTAATGCTTCTTCAAAGCAGAGAATAAAGACTATAACTACATCAAAATTAAACTCCTAAGGCTGATATATAGTTGCTGCTTCATAAGCTGTCTGCCCAAAAGGTGGATCAAGCAAGATACCTACTACACATGGCAGATTATGCAAACCCAAAGATGAAACTTACCTAGAGCCCAATCGACGAAAAGCCATCGGCAAAATGGTCGAATGTTAGGGGTCAAGAAATATTGTGCATAACCACTTTTTCTGAGAAGGACCCCTCAGTTTACCCTTATTCACCCAACAGTAATTGGAGACCTAGTTTTAAACTAACCAGCAGGTCATGTTCCAGAAAAACTAGTAGGGTAATGTTTAAGATTAGGTATGGGCAAGGAAAGTTCAAATCCTGCTAACTGTTCCCCTGCTATCCATGCGTGTGCCCCCCCCCCATTAGTTAAGTGTGTCTAATTGTTTCCTAGTTTTCTACTCATGTGATTTAAGTCCCTAAGGTCATCCCCTTGGAGCATGTTTTGGATTATCTGTGTGGTTGGTTCTGTTTCTGGTGGAGTCCCTCACTCTCTAGTAAAATGCCTTTAGCTTTCTAGTTGGGTACCCAGGTTTTCTGGTTGGTTTTCCCAGGCCTCTGGACTATTCTATGCCCCAGGCCCCAAGCTTCTATGCCATTTATTTCCTGAATCGCAAGAGGCATACCTCAATTCCCCAATTTGTGTTCAGTAAAGTGTGCCACTAAACACCTTCTATCTGTGTGGTTTTGGGGGTTTTCTGAATGTGTCTTCTGAATTACTGAGGGTCCCCTTTGTTTCTGACTGGGCTCCCAATTCTACATTTATGCTCCTAGGCTATGGATGTGTTCCAGCTCTTTGGAGGCCTACATGGTCCCTCAGAACATGCCTTTTTTTTTCATGGTACATCATCTGAAATGGGGAATATCTTGTGAATTCTCTGTTCTGTTGTTCTTCTTTTGTTCTGATTCTTAACAGTTGTGGCCTGGGAAATGTTATCTAATTCACCCAGATGACTCCCTTAGTTTTTTCCTGGTGAGAGGGCCCTGCTTCTCTCGATGCGATCATTGAGTTTTTCTGAGCCTCTTGGAAAATGGTCTGATTTTCTGGTAGTCTCTTCAGTTGTACATCTGAAGGTTCTCTGTAAAATACAGTACACTGGTTTTCAAGTTGTCTTCTTGGCTCTCCACCCAAGTTATGACTGTCAATCTCTTCTTTCCCGACACATGATGTGGTCTGCTACTTTGTGCATCTCTTGGTCTTACTGATTGGCTACTTGCTTCTCATGCCCTGCACCTTCATGTTTCTAGTGCCTCACATGCATTTCCTAATATTTTCATCCTATGTGCTGGGTGGTTGGCAGTTTTAAGTTCAGCTGCTTATTTATAAGGTGGTTTCAATGCTTGGGATGAGTCTTGTCCTTGTCTTCTCCATCTGGTGGTTACCCAGGATCTGTTTTACTCACTCCTTGTAGCCCAAGATCTGGAGCCCTCTCCTATTCTGCCACCTGAGAATAGGTGTCAGCATCCTAAGTGGTAATTTTTGGTTCGTGGTAAACTTTGGCATGGAGGTATGTGTCTTTTAGGGCTATTTTTCCTCCTTGCCCCATTTTTTTGTGCTTCACCAGCCAATCTTCAAAACTTATTGGCTTGTTCTATGTGACCTTTTGCATCCACTCTCTCGGTTGGTTGTGCTTTTCTGGGTTGTTTGGAAGCATCTGTCTGATCTGTAATGTTTGCAAGTATGGTTCATCTTGCCACTTCCGCCAGAGCTCGAGCCAACTTCCCTTGGCCTCACCTTTTCCTTACACATTATGTTGTCCAGGGGGAAGTTAGATGTGTGGAGACCTCTGGTCAGTACTTGTATCTCTCTTGTTCATGCCTTCTATTGCATGATGGGGCTCTGTGTTCACACCAGAGTTTTGGTTTAATTTGGCTTTTAGGGCCTTGTGTGCCCTGAATTTAATGACACCCATCCTCTTGCTTCCCTTAAAGAAAGATAGGCCTTCTGGCTCCTTGGTGGCTGGTTGAGCCTTGGTTTCAGGCACTTCTTGCTCGATTTCCAAACCAGGTGTTTTTCCGAGGCTCCGCTTCTTGCAGAAGATCAGCGCAATGACGTACTTCACTGGTTTGACCTTCTCCACTCTTTGCGTCTGGACTTTTTCATGAATCTTTATTGCCATCTTTATGTTGAGCATGTGACTACTTTGATGGTGTCTCACATGCGGTTGTCTTCATGGAGGCAGTATGAATTTTCTTTGTACTCTTTTCGCCACTTCCTTTCACTTCATTGTTGCTCTTCTATTTATGAGCATTAAATGCTCTTGTTTCTTTCTTGGCTTTTTCTTGATTGACATCCCATGAAGAATACTGTCGCCTCATATCATGTGACGCTGGCAAAGCTTCTGCAGCTTGCATTCGGCACTGATACTACCGCGGAGCTGTTTCGCTGGCTGTTTCGCGCATTGTTTCTCCTTTGGCCTGCTAAATGTGCCACCCGAGCCTGCTTGATCTTTGAACTGCGTTGCTTCTTTCCTGTCCACCTCTCAGTTTACAGTGTTTTTTTCAGTCTGTGACTTATTCTAAAGCTCTCTTTTTGGTGGCTCTTGACTCCAATTGTTGGGCTGGAGAGCTTAATGCTCTCCTCCAGAGGTGGGTTTTTATTCTTTTGGTCCCTGGTGGGTGTTTTGTTCATTGGCAGGCAGCTCCCCCTTTTCTGGCAAAAAACTAGTCGACCAGTTTTCTGAGGGGTAACTTTGGGTGTCGATGTTGGTTGATTCGACCAACTTATCATACGTTGTGTCCAGAGGCAGTTCTCTGCCACTAACTTCACCCCCTACCAACAATTATGTGGGTAGGGGAGAAGGGTGAAAAAAATTAAGATGAAAGGAAAGATTAAGATGAAAGGTAAAGAAAAGATGAAGTCAAGAATAAAAGGAAGGTAAAAACGAGATGAAAGGCAAGAATAAGAAAAAGAAAGGACTAAGAGAATCGGGTAACGGAAGTGTAAGAAGTAGGGGAAAAAGGAAGAAGAATATGAAAAGGTATAAATAAGAAAAAGTTTGAAAAACAGTTAAGAGAAATAAAGAAAAACTACAAGATGGCAAATTGCAAAGGGAAAAAACCTAGTAGCATAACAGACAAAAAGGAAAAAGAGGGTAGAGGGGGCAAAGTTCCATTCAGATCACATTTGTTAAGAAGGTGAAAGCATTTAAGTATGTACTGTGAAAGGGAAGAGTTAACAGGAACAAAGCCACGACTAAGATTTGTGTTGGGTATGTTGTGTATCAGAGCCGATTATACAACACACCGTGTTTGAAGAATAGAGTCATTAAAGATTATTTCAGAAGACGACCAATGTGTAGGAAGATTAGAGTCCCTAACATGACAGAAGAGAGCATTGTTTGTGTCTGCAGATTAACACACAAAAGAAGTGTTAAGTTGGCAGACACTAAAGTTTGTCTAGTGTTACTTTTAGTTGCCTTGTCACTTCTCTTTAGACATAAATCTGGTTCTCATTTGTAGACCTTGTGGAACTAATAAATTTTTATTTTTTAATCCCAGCAAGTTGAAATAACTTTTACATTTGGATATAATTGGGACTTGTAAAGTACTGAACAAAAAATGGTTTCAAATTTTATTGTGTGTAGTAGTAGTGTGTTAAATCGCACTGTGCAGAACTGGGAGTATACTGTACCTTCCTTAGATGCAACTATTTCTTACTGTAATATATCCATTAATAATTTATCCATAATTCCATTTCGATAACACATAAGTACTGTATGTATGCTTTAAGCTATTTCAAACTAATATTGTTAAATTCTTTAACAAACCTAACATACTTCATCAATTACAATACTGAAAAAATTTAACCTAATCATACACTATAAACCTTCAAGGTAGTGCAACTCATTTACTCCCTTTTCTCTTGAATTTCTGACCAATCATCACAATTCTAAATATTCGATATATATGCACTGACTACAATAAAATACAAGTGACTTAAATACAATGCAATATTACGATTATGCACTTACCGAGGCAAATGATACCGGAGACAGGGACATTCCTTCAATTGTAGCACGTAATTCATCAACACTCGCTGACATTGGTGCACTGCCATTACTTATTGGTTTGATCTCAACGTGAATTTTTTTGTCTGCCTCTACATCTGTCCAAGAAAATCTATAATGTAATTAAATAATTAAAAAAAAACAGCATTGAATGTAATGAAACACCATTTTCTGGGCGAGTCCCGGAGGCTTCCCGGAGCTATCCAGGCTGAATGGATATGTATAACTTTCTGGCATCAGTCAATGCATGGAGTTCTTGCCTACCGGGGACCACGAGCCAGAACCTGGCCCCCTCTAGAGAGGCACGAGGAGCAATGGCCTATAGAGACCTCCCTTATTATTGGGAGCATTCTATGTCTGCCATCGACCGGGATAGGCATCCAGAAAGGTAGGCGCCCCAAAACAAACCCCTATTCTGGTGAACTAATGCGACCGAAGACCGAACAAGTGGACAGAACTCCCCCAAACGAAAATTAGCAAATTTTTGGTAAGCAGAACTGGCGCTGTGGGATGAACCAAACGTCGAGTTAAGGGGCCTAAATGAATGTTCATTATTTAATCAGCGCGGCGTCATCATGTCGCCGCGCCGCTGTCTGCACATCCCCCACCCCCTCCCTGGGAGGGGGAAGGGGGAGCCCCAGACCCCACCGTCGTCGACCCCAACCGTTAGCTCTTAGGCTGGCTGTCAAAAACGCGAAAACATCGCCGACCGGGAGGGAGGGAGGGAGGGATGCTGGGGAGCCTCTGGGACTACCCAGAAAATGGCGTTTCATTACATTCAAAGCTGGTTTTCTGGGGAGCCCCATCGGCTCTCCCCAGTCGGAGCGGTTGGAGCCGGTTGGCCGAGCGGACAGCACGCTAGACTTGTGATCATGTGGTCCCGTGTTCGATCCCGGGTGCCGGCAAGAAACAATGGGCAGAGTTTCTTTCACCCTATGCCCCTGTTACCTAGCAGTAAAATAGGTACCTGGGTGCTAGTCAGCTGTCACGGGCTGCTTCCTGGGGTGGAGGCCTGGTCGAGGACCGGGCCGCGGGGACACTAAAAAGCCCCGAAATCATCTCAAGATAACCCAAGATAACCTCTCAGGAGCTAACTAGCCAAATATAAGGAAAAAACAGGGACTTACCCAGGAAGCGGTCCATCTTCACTCCTCCCAAGTCAAGACAACTGGCTGCAACCACCGACACAATGCAACGCAGGCCCGACCAAGCCCAGGAACATTCACCAAGTAGCGAGCGTCCAGGACCCTGTTCGATCTCCAAAAACCCGGGCCCAAATGTCCACCCAAGACATGTTGCCAAAGACGGCAGCCAAAGCAGCAAATTTACAAACGTCATGGGCCCGGGGAAAACCGCAGGATGGCTACACTTAATAACCCTGCGGACGACCTGAGAGACCCGAGCCCGGGAACAGGGAAGAAGGAAAACCGGATCAACCCAGAGCGTATCCCCGGCAACAGAAGCTGTGGTGCGCAAATAACAGCTGAGAGCCACAACTGGACACAACACACAATGCACCACCGGCCTGACCAACCAAGCATCATCAACCCACGGCCCCTTCCGGAATGGAGCCGTCTCATTCTTCGCCAGAAAAGAGGGAGACGGCTGCAAACGAACAAAACGACCACCAGGACCGAAAGAGCAGAAACCTCTGTGCCGGAGGAGAGCATGAAGCTCCACAACCCAACCCCCAGAGGCCAATGCCAAAAGGAAAAGAGCCTTAGAAAAACAATCCCAAACAGAAGGGGCCGCAACAAACCGAAGAGAAGAGAGAAACGAGAGCACGCGGTCCAAGGACCAAGACGGCTCAGGTAGCGCATGAGCAGGCTGGACGTGAAACAACGCACTAGACAGCTTGCGAAACGGGGCAGAAGTAACATCAACACCGAAAGCAAGCTGGAGCGGCTCCGCCAATGCCAAACGATACGAGGCGACAGTATTTGGCATATGATGACGGTCCTGAAACAACCAAGAGAGAAAGGACAGAACAATCCTATCAGAGACCGAAGAATACTGACACAGTGATAGGAAAAACCGGAAGGACCGCCAGGAAACTTCATACTGCCGCTGAGACGAAGCACGCAGGTGGGAGGCCAACAACGAAGCCACCTGAGCACCATACAAGGAATGATAAACAGAAGTCAAAAACACCACACATGAAGGCTCGAGGAGAAGACCGAACCAGCCTCGTACAGGGCTGGACCTATCTGCTGAAAGAGGCGGAGCCGCGGGAAGACCCTCGAGTTAGGACACCAAGCAAGCAGTGCCTGAAACCAAGGCGGGGCCGGCAACCAAGGAGTCAGAAGGACAACTTGACCCTGGTAAGTCTCCAAGCAAGTCAGGACCTGGAGCAACAGCGGAACCAGGGGAAAGAGGTACAGGTAACCTCACCCCGCCCAGTCCTGCTGAAAGGCATCGACCCCGATGGCCTCACAGTCGGGGAATGGCGCCACATATACTGGGAGAAAGAGGTACAGGTAACCCCACTTCGCCCAGTCCTGCCTAAAGGCGTTGACCCCGACAGCCTCGCAGTCGCGGAAGGGCGCCACATATACCGGGAGACGCTTCGACAACGCCAACGAGAAGAGATCCACATTCGGAGTCCCAAACGTCCTGCACAGCCAACTGAAGGAGTCGGTGTCGACCGTCCATTTATCGTGGAAAGGGGAAGGAACCAGGACAAGCTGTCCGCCAGGAGAGCCAAACCCCGAGAACTCTGCAGACGAGTCACCCGAAGCGACCAGCACCAAAGAGCCAAGGACCACATCGAACCCCGGCAGTTCAGGCAATGAACCACCGGGGAGCCATCCGAATGGAGCTTAATCGTCGATCTGCGAGCGACTTGAACCCTCTGGAGCAACATCCACACCGCCGCGAACTCCCACACCGTGCTGTGAGCCCAACGGAAGGACAGACCCTACTGCCCCTGGCCGGCCTGGTGAGCACTGGTCACAAAACCCCAGCCAAGAGATGACACGTCCGTGTACACATTGTGCGAGGACTCGGGAAGGCGCCAAAGCACCAAACCCCGAAAAACCCAAACAGGAAGTCGGCGACGCAGCAACCGACGCAAAGCCCCCGGAGGTCGAACCCAACAATCGCGAGAGAGGCAGAAAGGCCGTCCCCGAAGGAACCAGAACAGCCGATGAAGCCACACCCAACCCGGCAGGTAGACCATCATGGCAAAGTTCAAGCTCTCGCATAACTCTCGAGCAACCGCCTCGTGACCCGGAACCCCTCAGAAAGAGGCGAAGGCAGGACCGCAGGCGCAACAGAGCCGCGGGAGGTAGAGACAAGGAAGCAGTGCAAGCGTCCCAAACCAGACCCAGTCAAGACCGAACCTGAGAGGGAACCAGATGGGACTCCTCCAGGTCACCAAGAACCAAACCCGGCGAGCTGGAAGAACCAAATCCCTGGGAGCAGACACCGGACCGGCTGGGAGCCCAAACCAGCCAGCGTTGAGGTAGGCCAGAACCTGAACACCTAACAAATGCAGGCGGGTCACCATGACCCGAGTAAGGCTGTGAAAATGCGAGGGTGCCAGATTCAAGCAGAAGGGAAGACAACGAAAGCGGTAACCTTGATTGCCCCACAACAATACTGAGCCAGTCCCTAAACCCGGATGAACCGGGACTTGCCAACACGCATCTTGAGGTCAGGGACACCATCCAAGCACCCTGCTCCAAGAGAAGACAGACTTGGGACAGCTTTACAGTATTCACTCAATTTAACAGCCTCTTTTATACCAATCTGCCGATAATAATGACCGGGTTTGGGAGACCGGTATCTAGAGCCTCATATACCGGTCTGACGGTGGATATTACCGAAGGTCGGTAATGGGTTTGTTTCAGCATCAGGGGGTCCTCGCATGGCAAGCAGGCTGCCTATCTCTATCGTCCCCTCCCTCACCCTCACTGAACCTCTCCCCCACTCCCTCACACCCTGCTCCCCCCCCCCCCCCCCAAGACAGTTCTGGGAAAGGGCTCAGTAGATTGCCAGCCAGCCAGAGACAACCTGGAGAATCTCCATCTAATACAATAAAGCATTCATGAAAACAAGTATTTTATAACTTTTATTATCCTAATAATATTACAAAACAAAATCTGCAACCAAAAAATATATATGATGTACATACATCTAGAATTTAAGAAACATCTGTTTAACTGGGTCAAGTGTTAGGCTTATCAGTGAGCCGGGTTCCACCCACCGACACACCTCCCCCTACACCCATACACTCTCGGCTTCCACCACAACTCAACACCCCATCCCTTCCTCCATCTCTCCCTCCCTCCCTCCCTCTCTACATCTCTCTCCCTCCCTCCTTCCATCCCTATCCCTCTCTCTCTCCCCTCCCTCCCTCCCTCCCTCCCTCGCTCTCTCCCTCCCTCCTTCCCTCCTCCCTCCATCTCTCCCTATTGCCATCCCTCCCTGCCTCCATCCTCCCTCCCTATTTTTTCTCCCTCCATCCATCCCTGCCTTCATCCCTCCCCTCCCTTCCATCCCTCTCTCCATTCATTCACTCCCTCCCTCCCTTCTTCCTCCCTTCATCCATCCCTCCATCGTTCCATTCATCCCTTCTCATCCGAATCCATTCCAATCTCCATTCTCTCCCTCCCCTGCCTCCCTCCCAAGCTCTGCCTGCCTGCCTATCTCCCACAGCTCTGCCTCTGCTTGCCTTCCCTCCCTGCCTACCTCCCGCCTCTGGCCTGCCTGCCTCCCTCCCCAAGCTCTGCCTGCCTGCCTACCCCTCCCCCCCAAGCTCTGCCTGCGTGCCTCCCTCCCTGCCCTACCTCCCAGCCTCTGCTTGCCTACCTCCCTCCCAAGCTCTGCCTGACTCCCTCCCAAGCTCTGCCTGCTTGCCTCCCCTCCCCCAGCTCGGCCCTGCCTCCCTCCCTGGCCTACCTCCCAGCCTCTGCCTGCCTGCCTACCTCCCTCCCAAGCTCTGCCTGCTTGCCTCCCTACCTCCCTCCCAAGCTCTGCCTGCCTACCTCCCAGCCTCTGCCTGTCTCCCTCCCAACCTGCCTGCCTCACTCCTTCTCTGCCTACCTCCCTCCCAAGCTCTGCCTGCCTCCCTCCCAAGCTCTGCCTGCCTGCCTCTCTCCCTGCCTCCCTCCCAAGCTCTGCCTGCCTGCCTCTCTCCCTGCCTCCCTCCCAAGCTCTGCCTGCCTCCCTCCCTGCCTACCTCCCTACCTCCCAGCCTCTGCCTGCCTGCCTCCCTCCCAAGCTCTGCCTGCCTGCCTGCCTCCCTCCCTCCTTGCCTACCTCCCAGCCTCTTCCTGCCTACATTTCAGCCTCTCCATCCCTGCCTGCCTGCCCATCCACCCACCAGTCAGCCATCACTGACACAATGAGTGCATTGGAGCCAACATGGTGCACAGATGTTCCTTGATTGTGCAGATATGTCCAACAAAGTCACGGAATGACACTTCAGCCTCTTGACAAATCAAAACAATGTGCCGTCAATCTGTGATGTCACAGGTAGAAGGCACTAGAGTGGTAGACCAAGTGGCAGTCTGTACAAATATATCTTATCTGAATGTTACTTAAAAATTACCGACACTTGACTTCGGAAATATCAGAGCTCCGGAAATAATGACCAGGGTACAGCCCCATATAGGCCGTTAAATCGAGAGGATACTGAAGGAGAGGATACTATAGTCATCCTGAAGGAGGGGCACAAAACCCACAGGTTCAGACAGGACAAGCCCAGAACGAACCCGGAGGTCCGCGCAGCCCCGTTTCGGGACCGGAAACAGGCGGGAAACCCACCTGAGGGACGCCGTCGTTTCAACCACGCCCAAGCAAACCCACTTCAAGATGACTTGACAGTGCACAGAAGAGGCCTACCCCGCCAGCCCCGAACCCCCGAGGAAGGAGGAGCCCCCAACACCACCACAGGCCGCACGAAACGACCCGAAAAGCCCACAAATCATGGGACCAGGCGTGAGCAAACCGGGCGAGCCGCCCTCCCCATCGCCCCATCAATAAAACGAACCGCGAAAGAGCCGATGGGCCTTGCGAGAACCCAAGCAGCAAACAGGGCGGACCCCACGCCGAGCAGCAATAGCTGGAACCGAAGGTGTCGCCAGCCCTGAATCCAGCACCAGAGGCCTACCCCGACGAAAAGACCCCCCCGAGCCCTGGCACGACCCTTCTGGGAAGGCCCCCAGGAGCCCCCCGGAGCAACAACAACTAAGACATAGGCCAACAACTAACAGAGGCCGCCTGCAGGTACTGCACCACAGCAGGCTTAGCAAACAGCAACGGACACAAGGGAGAAGACAAATGGAGAACCAGGGCCCAAGCGAACTCCAAGGAAGAAGACAGCACCACCTGACAACACGCGAGGGGAGAAGCATAGAACAGCAAAATTGCATCACACAGGATGGGCGCGAAGAGCTACAACAAACCAGATGACGCACGCACTGCAGAGGGCAACGCACCAGACCCGGCAGCAGCCCCAAGTGCTCCCACATCCAACTCAAGCCAATCCAAGGACAGCTCAAGGAGGGAAAATAAACGCAGAGCCGAAGCAATCAGCCCACGAGTCTGCAAATCCTCCGCAACCAAGGCAGTCAAGGGGGAAGGAACCTGCATGTGAAGCTGCATGACACCAACCTCCCGCAGAAAGGCAGGAGCAAACAAACAAGCCTTAAGATGCTCGAAGTCGCCCCCCAGGAAAATTTGCAACGCTATAGAAACCGCTCACCACTCAAGTGTGCGGGACCGACAGAACGTGTGCCAAGCCTCCAATGAAAAGAGAGAACGGTCTGCCAACCAGGACGACTCTGGAACTTCATAACGAAACCAGCACGAACCAGGGGATCCATACACGAAGGAACGCGAATCCATCACGAAAGCATAATCCGGGTCGCGCAGGAGGTAAGCCACCAAGGCTTCCCGGACCTCCGAAGACGAAACACGGAAATCTCCGGAAAGAAGGAACTGAAGAACCCGCGGGATTACGGAACCGAACCGGGGAGGGGTGGACACCAAATCCAATTCGTATGCAGAGGGAGTGAAAGAGAATCCCTCTCCTTGTAACACCAAGCCCTGCTCAGAGGGTAGAAAAACCCAGGCAGGGTCCAACGGGGGGCCCAAGGCCCCCAAGCCAACCCTCCCCAACCCCGGGAACCTCGTCCTGAGGACCCGGGACCGAGCCGCCCTCCTGAGCCCTCACCCCCAAAGAAAAGGTGGGAGCAGCCGAAAAAACTGGAACAAAGAGGGTCCACTGGCCAGACCCAGAAGCTCCGGCAGAAGGACCAGGCTCGAATGCCTCTGCCATCGCCCAGAAGGGGCCACCCCCGAGACCGCCCGAATCTCACAACCAACTAAACCCAGCCCGCTCCGAAACCTTCAGATGTTTCGGAGCCGGCAGCAATGGGAGGAGGACCAAATGGGCAACAGAAGAGGAAGGACTTGGAGAGGCGGACGGAACCAGAGCCAAAGTGACTCCCACCTCTTGGTCCAGGTCACTATAACCAAAACGGGGCAGTCTCGGGGCATCAGGGGCAGCAACCAACCTAGCGCGTTGCAGCAACCTAAAGCGAGCATGCAATACCTCAGCTGCCCTCACCTGCATATCAGGCACAGTAGCATGGGTGAATTGGAGTACATACAGACAACACAAGTCGCACGACTCTGGGTCAAAACAGTCACCGACCCAACAGGCAGCATGGCAGAGGCAAAACCGGTGAGTGTCCCCCTGAGACAAGGGGAAAGGGCAACCTTTAAACTGGCAGGACGAGAGAGGGGTCTCAGGGGTCATATCCATCGGACCACGTAGCCCCCGTGGGGTTTAGCAGGGCCCTTAGCCTCAGTTACACGCTGAGGGAAGCCCAGGCAGGGCACTGCGAACCGGCACCCAAGACAACCAAACAAACTGTTGGTAGTTTGCCGGGGAATGTGAGTGTACATGTCCCCTGTGACGTGTACACTCATGGGGGGCCAAGCGGGGAGGACCACCAACACAAAGTGGAGATATAAAGATATAGATATACCCCAAGAACTGCGATGGGGACCAACAGGCAGACCCCCCATCAGGCAGAAAACAAAAACAAAAACATTGTCTTCTTGTCCCCACAAGAGGACAATGTACCCGGGCGGAACAGAGCCGGCCGCTGTTAATGGTGAAAACTAGCTGTGCAATACCCCGCACCCCTGCCAGTGATGAAAACTACCCCTACCCAGAGATAAACAAGGGCAAGAAAAAAATCCAACAGACCCAAGGGCAGCCAAGTACCAAGCAGTAAACGGCACAGCGGAGGTAGACCCCAAGGTGACCCAGGGAAGGTAACACTAAGCCCCAAGGGTAGTACTTACAGGGCACCTAGAGAAGGTGACCCTAGGTGTATGCAGCTCAAGTACCGTGGAAAATCACTCCTTGCCCACGCACCACTGGAAGGGACAGCTCACACCACAAGGCACAGAACTGCAACGGAAAACTGGAGCCAGAGGCACGACCACACCAGATCCCATCAGCCTAAGAACTAATGGTTGGGTCGCCAACGGTGGGGTCTGGGATCCCTGCTTCCCCCCTCGGGGAGGTGGGGTGCGCAGACAGCGGCGCGGCCACATGACGACGTCATGATTGTTTGCTAATTTTCGTTTGGGGAGTTCTGTCCACTTGTTCGGTCTTTGGTCGCAATAGTTTGCCAGAATAAGGGTTTGTTTTGGGGCGCCTATCTTTCTAGGTGCCTATCCCGGTCGATGGCAGACATAGAATGTCTCCAGTCATAAGGGGGGTCTCTATAGGCCATTGCTCCTCATGCCTCTCCATGCATTACTGATGCCAGAAAGTTATACATATTCATTCAGCCTGGATAGCTCCAGGAAGCCGACAGGGCTCCCCCCAGAAAAACTAAATTGTATAAGCCAAGCTTATAGTCTTATTATTACCCATCTTTTTTTTTATCCTGCATTTATAACATCAGATTTTTACACATTAATGTTGAAAAACATACAAATTTATCATTATTATATTTAGCTAGACAGAATCTATACAGTATGCTGGCACCAAGCAACTGTAGTTACTAATCTTGGTTAGTCTAGAGAATGTGATTCATAAAAGCTTTTCCTTAATATGATAACTGTGATTCCCTCTCTTTGATTTATTACAACATTTGCTTTCACATTATAATAGTTCAGATATGTAGTGAGTCAAGTAAAGGTTGATATAGTAGTCAGGTAATCATTTCCTTCCAATCATCATAAATACACACACAACCCCTAATCTTCCATTAAATTAAGGCTTACTAACCCGAGTCAGAATCTGAAGAAGAGTCAAAGCTGTTATCATCTCCTGAATGTTTTATCTCTTGAGGTCGGAGAGAAAATCCTTCATCATCAACATTTGGAGTTTGAACACCTGTACTTCCTTTGTCTAATGATGCTGATGTTAATGTTGGAGTTATTAGTTCACTTGTCTTTGGCCCTGAGTCATCATTGGTTTCACTGCAAGAGAAACCAATGTCTCAAAACTTTATGATGATTACATTAACAATCACTAAATTGTACTAAAACATTTGTCGACCATTGTTTAACACTTTAGCAGTCCAGCCTCTTCGCACGTTCCCAACTATACATGTTCTGGGTTCCCAGGGTCACTCACTGCCCACTCAGCATAGTAAAAAATATTTACAATCATTTTGTGTTTTCTAAGTTATTTGTTGGATTATCACAATAAATTTGCTGTCAAAATGTTTAAAAATAAATTATCTACAAAATATATGTTCCGTATGTGTACGGGTAGTATTGAAAAGTCTTGGGCCTTTGATGTTGATTGTGCTCTCAGCAAGGTTCTTGCTACTCTGCTTTTCAGTGGGGCTATTTTGCACATCCTGCCATGCCTTTTAGTTTTATGTGGTGTTATTTGTGTGTACAGATTTGGTACAAGGCCTTCTAGTATTTTCCAAGTGTAAATTAAAGAGATACCTAAGACACCCGAATGGCTCCGAACTCGAACACTTCAAGCCACGAACATTTTATTCAAGAAAAAACCAGCTTTGAATGTAATGAAACGCCAGTTTTCAAACATAGGAATGTTGAAACAAACATAGGAATGTGCCTTAATGCCAATAGTGACTGCCCAGACAGGTACAAGAGGAGTGTTGTCAACGCTTACGTCGACCGGGCTCTCAGTCACAGCTCTGGTTGGAAGCAAGTCGATGAAGAACTACGTAGGGTAAAGCAGGTCCTAGTCAATAATGGCTTCTCTAACAGTTATGTTGAAGATGTCATAAAAAGAAAGGTGAAACACCATGCAACCTCTGAAGAGTCAACTAACACAGCACTTGTACCCCTCTATTAGACTGTTTTACAGGATCACTGGCTCTACTTTTCTCTACTTTTGCAAAGAATGTATCTACTGACAATTGCTTTTGTCTTTGTTTTAGGATGTTCCTAAAAAAGACAGCAAATTGTCATTAAACATGTTCACACACCAGTTTGTTACTGTTTTATCAGGACAGCTTTTCCAAGAATGCAGTCACCTTTTCAAACATTCCCACCACTTCCCTGATCTCACTGGAAGAGGCAGCATCCTCCCTTACCTCCTCATCCCCTTACCAATGGTGCAAATTGTTGATGAGGCCCTGCCATACTCCCTTGTGAGATCAGTCACACAGACACCACACTCATGCTTTGCTATAATTTCCTCCTTCAAATCCACAGTAATTGTGTCTTTCTTCATCTTGACAACATTATCTCTAGCAAGCAGCTTCTTTGGCGACATTGTGCGTTACAAATTGTAGTCACAAAACCACAAAAAACAAAGAAAAGCAAAAATAAATGCAGAGAGATGGTTGTCGTGCGCGATACAACAACAACACTGGCGTCGGAGGCGTCCGAGAATTTGCGAGAACCCGCGAGACGCTAAGAAGCATCATGTGGTTTTGCTCGTTAATAGAGGTGAAGCTCGTCAATAGAGACAAATTTGCTGCGAGTGGCTCGTTCATTACTCGAAATGCTTGTGAATAGAGCCGCTCGTTAATCAAGGTGCCACTATACTGATTACCATTGAGAGAGAGGAGTTGTGATATACCCTATACAGTATATATAATTTTCCCAGTAAATTATACAAAATCATATTAACCAATGCACTATGCAACACCCCTTAAGGCTCTCGACGGGTGGTGCACAACGCGCGTCAGGGATCTCAAAACTGGCGTGTGGTGATGTGGGTACGAAATGGCTGCCTGAAGGCTCTAGTGATTGTCTGCCATTTTCTGGAAAAAAAAAAAATCCCAGCATGCACCAGGGGCATGGGGACCCTCAGTTTCAAGAAAGCAACCACGTCTGATGCATCGTCTACGATGCCCACACCAGCCAGTCGTCGAGGCAGGTTAAAACCGAATCCTGAGCAGACGCAGACAAGTCACCAAACCCGGTAAAGATGCATAAATACACGAGGTGCCAAGAACAAACTAAGGAAATCAACAAAAACAGCAAGCCTGAAGCCCCACTGCCAACTGTGCCAGACCTGGAAAAATGGAAAGGAACGTGCCAAGAATTGACCTGGAGGTCCAGGACCACCATCCAGGCACCCAGCCCCAACAGAAGCTGGACAGGAGACAACAGTCCTCTGATGAGGGCATAGAATCTAGGGCGTCAACTGAAGAAGTCCAGAAGAACCGCAGATTTGACAGGCCCATGTCTGCAGAGAGCAGATGGGAACCCCAGAAGGATGGGGCGGATCGACCACATCCAACGCACCCACTAAGATGACATGACGAAGCACAGGGGAAGAAGCCCACCCCGCCAGCCCTGAACCCCCCAAAGGGGCAGAAGCCATCCACCGCCGCCACCAGAACCCGGAAGACAACCAAAGCGCCCACTAACTACGGGACTATGCGAGAGTCAGCAGAGCAAGCTGCTCCCCCAGCGCCCCGTCAACAGAGAAGGGAACAGAGCCCCCCTCAGAAAGAAAAAGTATACATACACATATACACATATATACATATGTATTATGTATATACACATACATATACACATACACACAAGGTATTCTTAGATTAATAACAAAAACAGTTTATAGGTGAAGCAAATACTGTAGTTCCAAGAAAATACTTAGAAGTTTCATTATAAAATGAAGCACATTTCTGGGGGAAGCCCCTACGGCTCCCAGGAGGCTGATATGCTAATGTCAGACTTTGGCATCAGTCATGTGTATGGAGTTCTTATGGGCCTACCGGGGACCATGAGCCAGAACATGGCCCCCTCTAGAGAGGCAAGGGGAGCAATGGCCTATAGAAATCCCTGTGTAATTAGAAGCATTCTATATCTGCCATCGACTGGGTTGGCACCCAGAAAGGTAGGCGTCCCAAAACAAACCCCTATTCTGGTGAAAATTGCAACCAAAAGCTGAACGAGTGGATAGAACTCGCCAAATAAAAATGAGCAAACTAGTATGACGTCACTTGTCATCGCGCCGCTGTCTAAGCAGTCCCCCGCCCCTCCCCGGGAAGGGGAACAGGGTAGCCCCAAACCTACCGCGCCGGCGATCCACACCCCAGTTCTTCAGGCTGATGCTATCAGCTCGGTTGTGTGCTCTGGCTCCAGTCTTTTTGCGGCGCTGTGCCTTGTGTGTGGCTGCTGTACTCCAGGGGTGCAAGAGCCAGGAGTTATTCCTCAATACTTAGGCTGCATGTGCCTAGTGTTCCCTTCCCTAGGTGCCTTGTAAGTACTGCCCTTGGAGCTTGGGGTTACCTTCCACAAGTTCCTCGGGGGTCTGCCTGTGTGTGTGTCCGTTTTACTGCTCTGTTTTTCGGCCGCCCACTCGGTACTTGGGTGTTTTGTCTCCGTAGTTTACCTTAGCATAAGAGGCAGTTTTCGCACTGGTAAGGGACGCAGGGTGCCACGCAGCTAGTTGTTGCCTATCACAGAGACCGGCTCTATTCCTTGGTGTACGTTGTCCTCTTGCAGGGTTTTGTTTTTCTTTTTCTTTTTGCCTTGGTGGGGGTTAAAGCTGAACGCCCCTGGGGTTCAGCTTTAGACAGTTTGTTTGGTAGTTTTGGGCGCCAGTTAGCAGTACCCTGGCAGGGGTTTACCCGAGAGCGAGTCCTCTTAACATAAACGATCAGGACCCAGGGAATCCCCTAGGGGACACATGGGTCCGATGGATGTGACCCCGGGGTCCCCCCTCATTTTGTGAGAGTTTGAGGGTTGTTCAGTCCCCTTGTCTCAGGGTCACCCTCACTGTTTTTGCCTCCGTCACACAGGCTGTTGGGTCAGTGACACTTTCGACCCTGAGTCCTATGAGTATTGTTGCTTGCTGGTGACTCAGTTTACCCAATCTGTGGATGATCATCTTCGGGCACAGGCTGCGCAAGCGTTGCATTCTAGGTTTCATTGTTGTAACGCGCTCGGTTGGTTGCTCACCCGGATGCCCTGCAGCTGCCTCGTTTTGCTTATAGGGACCCGGACTTGGGGGTGGGGGTCACTTCAACCCTGGTTCAGTCTGCACCTCCTAGTCCTTCTTCTGTTGTTCGTTCTGGTCCCCCTTCCCCTGCTTCTAGCCCCGAAATGTCTGAGGGTTTCGAAGTCGGGGCAAGGGTTAGTTGGTCTTGAGACTCGGGCAGCCTCAGGGGATGCCCCTTCCGGTGTGGCAACGGAGGCATTCGAGTCTCCTCCCCCGGTCGAAGCCTCTGGGTCTGACCAGTGGGCCTCATTCTATCCGGCTTCTATGGCTGCACTGGCCTTGTCTAGTGGGATCGGTGCTTGGGGGGGGGGGGGAGGACTCGGCTCCGGGTCCTGCGGAGGAGGACCCTGGAGCTGGGGAGGGGCCTTGGGCCCCGCTGGAACCCATCTGGGGTTTTCTACCCCCTGAGCAGGGCTTACTGTTACAAGGAGTGGGGTTTTCTTTTCCCCCCTCTGCATACGATTTGGATTTGGTGTCCACCCCTCCCCTGTTTCGGTTCCGTGTTCCCCCGGGCACTTCAGTTCAAGTCTTTCTGGAGGTTTTCTGCTTATCGCATCCAACCTGCTGCGGTGCAGGCGGCCCTTGCGGCAAACCACCTGCGTGACCCAGATTATACCTCGGCAATGGATCCCTCTGCTTTCAGGTTTGGGACTTCGTTCCCTTTCTGGCTCCGTTACAAGGTTCCGGAGTCGTCCTGGCTGGCGGACTGTCCTGTCTTTGCCTTGGAGGCTTGGCACTCCTCCTGCCGTTCCCGCACACTTCAGTGGCGGGAGGTTTCGACGGTACTTCAGGTTTTCCTGGAGGGCGACCGTGAGCACCTCAATGAGTGCTTGTTTGCTCCTGCTCTGTTGTAGCATGTTGTCCCTGTCCCTGTTGTCCCTGTCGTTCAGCTCCACGTGTAGGTTCCCTCCCATTTGGAGGCGCAGGGGGCGGAGAACTTGCGTGCTCGGGGGCCTTTTGGTTGCGGCCTTGCGCTTTTTTTCCCTGCTGGAGCTGTCTTCCGATGGGCTCTCGGAGGATGTGGGGGCGCTTGGCGCTGTTCCTGGGTCTGGCGCCTTGGCCTCGTGGCTTGCTCGTCGGCTGCCTTACCGAAGCTTTTCGCACCAATCTTACAGGATGCGGTGGCTCTTGTTTTTATGCCTTCCGGCTCGCGTGTTGGCAGACAGTGCGCCGGTATCTGCGCAGCCCCCTCCCTCCCCGGGACAGGGTAGGGGCAGCCCCAGACTTACCGCGCTGGCGATCCACCCCACAGTTCTGAGGCTGGATGTCAAAACATGCGAAAAAACTGCCGACTGAGAGGGAGGGAGGGATGCGGGGGAGCCTCCGGGACTCACCCAGATATTGGCGTTTCATTACATTCAACGCTGGTTATCTGGAGTGGAGCCCCTATGGCTCCCTGGAAGTAACTACCCACAGAGGAAAGGAATAGGTACTTACTTGGGAGGCAGTTGCTGCTCACTCCTCAACCCTAAGTTGAGACAACTGGCTCTATCCGCCGACCCAAAGTGACACAGGCCCGACTGGGCCCAGGAATATTTACAAGGTAACGAGCAGCCAGGACCCTGTTCGACTGCCAAAATTTCCGTGCCCGAATGTCAGCCCAGGACATACTGACAAAGATGGCAGCAAGAGCCGCGAACTTGCGGATGTCATGGGCACAGGGATAGATCGCAGGCTGGCTAGCCTTAATAACCCTGTGGACGACCTGGAAGACCCGCACCCTCGAACAGGGAAGAGGGGAAACCGGATTAACCCAAAGCGCGGCCACGGACACAGAAGCCGTGGCGCGCATATAACAGCGGAGAGCAGCAACCAGACACAAAACATAATGCACCCCCCGCCTAACCATTGTTGCCCGAGTACCGTGGAATCTCACTCCTGGCTCACGTACCACCTGAAGGAACAGCCCACACCACAAGGCACAGAACTGTAACGGAAAACTGGAGCCAGAGGCACGACCGCACCAGACTTCTATCAGCCTAAAAACTGTAGGTTGGGTCGCCGGCGAATGGGTCTGGAGCTCCCCCTTTCCCCTCCCGGGGAGGGGGAAGTTGTGCAGACAGCGGCGCGCCGATGAGATGACATCACGCTAGTTTGCTAATTTTCACTTGGGGAGTTCTGTCCACCTGTTCCACTTTTGGTCGCAATACTTTTACCAGAATAGGAGTTTGTTTCGGAGCGCCTATCTTTCTGGGTGCCTATCCCAGTCGATGTCAGGCATAGAATGCTCCCAACCACAGAAGGGTTGTCTTTAGGCCATTGCTCCTTGTGCCTCTCTAGAGGGGACCAGGTTCTGGCTCGTGGTCCCCAGTAGGCAAAAACTCTATGCATTGACTGATGCCAGAAAGATATATATATATATCCATTCAGCCTGGATAACTCCGAGGGAGCCGACGGGGCATCCCCCCCCCAGAAAAGGTAGTAAAGCAGATGCAAAAATTATAGACCAATATCTTTAACTTCACACATGATAAAATCTTTGAAAGTGTGCTAAGAAGTAAAATTACAAATCACAGGGAATCACAACATCTACATAACCTCGGGCAACATGGGTTTAGAACAGAGCACTTCTGCTTCTAACAATTACTAGATCACTATGACATGGCCTTCGTGTAATAGCCCCCCTGCTACACCCCTTTCTCACCTAACACCCCAGCTTAACACTGCTACAAGATCACTGTGACCCTCTCACTGAACTATCAGCTAATATTAAAACTGAAATATTAACTGGGGTGAAGCAGCAAACATAAAAGGGTTATTAATCTTAAATAATGAATAGACTTAAAATTACACAACTGTCACTACCTTCCTGACCTGAATGTGCCTGTATTACTGAGCTCCCAGGAAGGACAGATATTAATAATTATGAAACTTGAAGGGCATAGGAATCTTGGCAATAATGCTTGGGAATTATATAAATCTTTACTTTACTTTACTTATTGAGGATTCAAGATCCACTCTAATATCCATGA
This sequence comes from Procambarus virginalis, assembly GCA_020271785.1. Classification (NCBI taxonomy): domain Eukaryota; kingdom Metazoa; phylum Arthropoda; class Malacostraca; order Decapoda; family Cambaridae; genus Procambarus; species Procambarus virginalis. The sequence continues at coordinate 7,576,735 of WNGS01164858.1, read as the reverse complement.
AATGGAGGAGAACACAGGGGGGGGGGTTCTAATACAGCACATAAACACTACAAATAAAATGACTCAGCATTAATAAAAGGGGGAATAGATAACTAAACAACAAATTGCATTAATAAGAACTTTATTGACCAATGACACGCATATTTATAAAAAATTTAAATATATCCGACTCTAAATATATCCCTAAGAGGCAATATAACCGGAGTGCAATTACTTTGATGTACCAAAACTCAGACAGACATTACCTTACTCCTGCAATACCAGCCCCAAATGTTGAGTGGCTGCCCTCCAGGTCACCTGACCTGTACCCAAGTCCCACACCAGACACATTGCCTAATATTTTCTTAACAAGCTTACCAGTGGAAAACAAGCTCCATCCACTCTTAAGTTCCTTAAGCATAATAAACCCCGCCTCTCGAAGACTAGAGCCAATGAGTTCAAAGTCATGCTCTAGGCCTTGATCCAGTTAGCCAAATGCCCTGACTAGCTCTGCCCACATAGGCCTCCCTGGCTTCCACCAATCAAGGCTCCTGGCTAGGCTATAGACCTGCCCTAAAAGTTATGTTTTATTCCAGCAGAATTCTGACTGGTTCCCACGCTCCATCCAGGAAAACAAACAGGCGGTATATGGCAGCAGCCACGCCAAGAGAAATTTGAGAACTATGGTTTTATGGCACCGAGTTTAACTGCGCCTCAAATTTGTCAAGGGCTATAGTGAAGACAGGGAAAAGAGGGGGAAAACGATTGGGGGGACGGCTGAGGGGAGGATTGGCAAGGGGATTGGAGAGTAGGATTGGCCCGCGATGGAAGGGCAGTGTACCTTGCCTACAGACACTTGACTCGAGTTTTATGACCGGTGATGCCAGACTGTGACAAATGGGAGGGGAGGGGGAAGGAAGTAAGGGGAGGGATGGGGAGAAGGGAGAGGGGGACATGGGGAGAGGGAGAAGCAATGGTCTGAGCACAGATCATTACATTAAGTGCAATTGAAGAAGAGCAAAATGCAAAGGAAAAAAATACAGACTTTGCATAAGTTTTTGACAAATGTGACCATGGTGTTATTGCATACAAAATCTGCTCAAAACAAAATACTGGCAAAGTATGGAGATGGATCTTTAACATCCTAATAAACAGAATGCAGAGAATAATAGTCAACACAGTAAAATTCAGATCATCTACCATGAAAACCTCAGTCCCCCAAGGTGACGTACTTGATCCAGAACTTTTTCCCATCCTCATATCAAACATAGACAAGGACACAAACTATAGTACTGTATCATCATTTGCAGATGACACCAGGATATCTATGCAAGTAGACTACATAGAGGACACAGCAAACTTCCAATCAGGATGTAAATCGAGTCATTCAATGGGCCATAGAAAATAGTATGATGTTTAATGAAAAATAAGTTCCAGCTCCTGTGCTATGGGAAAGATGAATACTGTATATAAAAACAGAAAACAGACATAAAACGGAATCAAATCACACCTTAGAACAAAAAATTAATGTAAAAGATCTAAGAGTAATCATGATGACCTTACCTATAAAGAACACAATAAAGTAGCTATCATGACTGCTAGAAAAATGACAGCATGGATAACAAGGACCCTTTAAACAAGGAATGCCATACCAAATATGATACTTTTCAAAAATTAGTGCTCTCTAGGAGTGGAATATAACTGCACACTAACAGCCCCATTCAGAGCCGGAGAAATTGCCGACCAAGAGACCATAAAATGATCCTTTACCACTAGAATCCCCTAGAATCTAAATTATTGGGATAGATTAAAAGTTCTAAATCTGTAATCTCTAAGAGCGCAGGCTAGAGAGACACAGTACAAAATAATCAACACATGGAAAATATTAGAGGGACTGGTTCGAAATCTGAATATGGAGATTACGTCACACGAAACCAGTAGGCATGGCCGGATGTGCAAAATAGCCCCACTGAAAAGCAAAGATGCAATAGGTACACTGAGGGAGAATTCTATCAACATAAAGGCCCAAGACTTTTTAACACTCTCCTGTTACACATTAGGGGCATAACTGGCCGACCTCTCACAGTGTTCACGAGAGAACGCGACAAACACCTCCAAAGAATACCTGATTAACCAGGCTGTGATTTATACGTCAGGCGGCGAGCAGCCACATCCAACAGCCTGGATGATCAGATGACCAACCGGAGATCTGGTCAGAGACAGGTCCACGGGGCCTTTTGGTCTCTGGAACCTCCACAAGGTAGACAAGGTTGGTGTGAGTTGATCTAGTATCCCAAACTCACTCTGCCTCTAGTGAATGGACCAGACCATGCTTTAGGTCTGTGGTAGGCCTTTATGACATACAAGGGTCTGATGGGAATGTGTTGGGTTTGGAGGCGACTGTACAGGAAGCTCAGGGAGTTCATATAAAGGGCACATTCTCATTCATTCTACATGAATTCAATGTATTCTATATATTCTCATATTTAGGGCACACGGTGCTATAATAAAGAAACTATACTAGCAAAACTCTTACTTATCTGACTTTTCCTCTTTATTACTGGAAGAATCAGCATCTTTCTTTTTCTTGACTTTTTTCTCTTTGTTTTTTCTGTCTCTTCTGCTTCTGAGGAACCCTGAAAAGAAAAAATATAAAGTAAACCTTATATATTTGACGGCTATGTAAACAATATGTAATACCTGTATATACAAATATTATTAATTCAATTAAATCTTAGTTTTATCAGTATTTGAAGAAATGTTAAGGCAATGCAAAATGTACCAATCTAAAGGTCATTAAACATTTAATTTTTAAATAAAATTTATATATTAAATCAAAGCAGCAAAACTACAATTAGAATACTGACAATAAATAAAGGTCAGCCATAATAAAATAAGGTTTACCATTGTTCCATTTGGAAACACTGACACACTATCAAATAAAGAACATTCTACCAATAACACTGAAATACTGTATACTTTTACCATAATATTACACACCAGTTTAAAAAATTTAACATAGTTTATGACCAATTTACAAGTAAATGTTGCATTAATGTTGCAATAATACTCTTAATTGCTTGTAACATTTAAACAATGAAACTTCATTCACAATACAGTAGTTATCAATGTATAGTAGATTTAAAGTCAGCATTTAATAACCCTGGTGTTTCCATTACTTATCCAAGGGCCTAAATACTAGCATATTGATTTTATTTACACGTTGTTTTATGAGAATCTACCGGGTTACTGTCCACAAACTGCAGTGACACAAAATGATAGTATATTTATATTTTATTATTGTGCTAATTAATTAGGCCTTTTTTTATAATTGCCTTTTTTTATCAGACTCACATTATTTGCCTGCTCTACTTTATAAAATTATACACTTAGTTTTTAATAAGAAACAATAATTTTGAATTTTCAATAATGAGCACAAAACACATAGGTACTGTATTGAAAAGACTATATTTATCTAGAATTGCAGAAAATGTTGCAAGGAAGAAGATGCTCATCATAGTGGTGCACCACCTGTAATGTAAGTATCTGGCACCATAAATAACACCAAGTCCAGGTCTTCAATGTGAGTCTTGCCATTTATCCCCCTGAAGGCCCATTATATTTTCTTGCCTCCACTAGTGCAGGCTCAATGTGCCACAGCTTATAATGTGGACTTACTGTTCAGGTCGGACGTAATAAATAACTTATATATATATATTACCTCTTCAAAGAATTGTCACGTATTACACCTTGTCTTACAGGTGGAGTGCAGTTGCATTTTATAAGATTGGATAATCACTAATATTAGCATGCACTATTCTTATCAATAAAAAGTTAGTGTGCTTTTTAAAGTGCAATATTTAAGTATGATTATATTTACTGTATTTGTGTTAGAAGTGAATGAATGCAAATCATGATTCTTAAAAAAATAAACACAACAAAAAATTATTTATTAAATAATTGCTAAGTTCATCTTCATGAGATATATTTAAAACAGAAAAATTAGAAATATTGTATTATCGAATATGACTAAATATGACCCGGAAAAATCTAAAAATCTGTATGATACACAACAAGACCACATCTCCATTAATAAAAATGTAGCTTGAATGTTAAACTTACAGACCTAACAAATGGTAACTTAACCATTTAAGAATTACTCATATTAACATTTCTAAAAAACATTATTGTAATTACGTTTAATTGAAGCAGTAAAGCCATTACAATATAAGCACCAGCATGCAAGGTTAAGGACATGCACAAAGGCAGAGTCGCACAAATTATTATGGTTAGACCAACGAGTGCATTAAATAATGAATATTAAAACCAATCTTGCCAATAACCATTGAATAATAAAGCTAAAATTACTTGAGTCAATATACAAGGCCAAAGAATTCAAATTATATTAATCATTTTGTAATTAAATTTAAACATGCTAAAATTAAAACAACATCCATATAACCTGTTAGTGCAGAACTTGACAAAATATTTATTTCTGTATGCAGATGACACATTAAACATTCTTTTAATAAATACTTGAAATCCAACAGCTACTCGTGGTCTAGACAAACTTCAATGTTGCACAATAACATTTTAAGTAACACACAGTACTGTTTGTTTAAAATAAATATACTTGGATAAAAATAAATATAAAAAAGTAAAAAAATATTTGAATAAAATAGTATACTATTTTACAGTATTCAACAGTTACATGTATTTTGCAGAGAAAACTTTCAGTAATTAATTCAGAAAATATGTTCCAACATTTTCACTACTTTACAGGTGACCTATTAACTAATAAGACACAGATGAGCACATTTAAATGATTATGACATAAAAACAGGAATGCTGTATACTAAAATAAGCACAAGAAAATGGAATAAAATAGTATGCACGCCTTCCAGGCACTGATTACACTTGCTTTCTTGCAAGATGAGGGAGATGAAGAATTCTACTCTGGATTATTATGTGAAATTATAAACACAGCTCAAGCTCTATGAAAACACAATACATAGCAATCATCACATTTACATGATACAAAACTCAATTTTTGTAATTTCATAAATTTCAGAATTCAAATGACTGGATTAATGAAAAAAAAACAGCATTAAATGTAATGAAACAAAATTTCCTGGGTGAGCCCTGGAGGTTCGTTCCCTGAATCTATCTAACTGACATGTGCCATATTAGTTTGGTGCCATATTAGTCCTTGGAGTTCGAGTACCTACCAGGTGCCACGAGCCAGAACCTGACCACCTCAGAGAGGCGCAGGGATCAATGGCCATATGAGCTCTCTACATTTACAGTTTGTCATTTCTGCCATCAATCGGAGAAGGCACCCAGAAAGGAAATGACCATTATAAACGTCTAACTGGTTAAAATTGCAACCTACATCTGAACTGTGGCCCAAAACACGCGTAGTTGAAAACAAGGAAACAAGCAACACGTCATCCAACCAGCACGGCTGCTTGTTAGCGCCTCACCTTCCCCTGAGAGAGGGGAGGGGGGGGACCACACTCAGGCAAGCAGGCCGCACTACCCTAAGTTTGGAGAATAATGAAAACTGCCGATCAGAGGGATGGAGGGTGTCAGGAAGCCTCCGGGGCTCACCCAGAAAATGGCTTTTCATTACATTCAATGCTGGTTTTCCGAGGGGAGCCCTGTCGGCTCTCTGAAGCTATCTACCCCCAGATAAGTAAAAATCCAGTGCTGAAAGTAGTGAAACGTCATTTTCTGGGTGAGATCCGGAGGCTTCCCCGGAGCAGATATGTATATTATTAGACTTTGGCATTAGTCAGTGTGAACGGAGTTCTAGGCCTACCGGGAACCACGAGCCAGAACCTGGCCCCCTCAGAGAGGCATGAGGAGCAATGGCCTATAGAAGTGCACATGTGTTTGGAGCACTCTATGTCTACCATCGACCGGGCCAGACACCCAGAAAGGTAAGCGCGTCTCAAAAAAAAAAAATCCTATCCTGGTTAAAACTACTACTGAAAGCTAAAGCATGGACAGAACTCCACAAATGAAAAACGAGCAACCAAGCATGAAATCACATTTGCCGCGCTGCTTGTCTGCGCAGCTCCCCCTCCCCGAGAGGGGAAAGGGGAAGCTCCAGACCCATCATGCTGGCTATCCACCAGTCAATTCAAGGCTGGATGTCAAAACACGCAAAAAAAACGCCGATCGGTGGGAGGGAGGGTTGCTGGGGAGCCTCCTGGTCTCACAAAGAAAATGGCGTTTCATTACATTCAACGCTGGTTTTTTTGGGAAAGCCCCCTTCAGCTCCCCCGAGTTAACTACCCAAAGCCAAGGACATAAGAGGGACAAACCAATGAGGAGGAAGCCACACGCCCGAACCCAAAAGCAAGACAACAGGCAACACCAAACGACCACACGGACGACCCAGGAGACCCAAACCCTGGAACAGAGATGAAGGGAACCCGGGTCAACCCAAAGCACGTCCAGGGCCACAGAGGCCACGGCATGCAGGCAATGGCCGAGAGCCACAAACCAGACACAAGAAGATGCATCCCCGACCAACCAAACAAGCATTAACAACCCTAGGAAAAAAATGCCGACCGGGGGGAGGGAGGCATGCCAGGGAGCCTCCGGGTCTCACCCAGAAAATGGAGTTTCATTACATTCAATGCTGGGTTTTCTGGGGGGAGCCTCTTCGGCTCCCCAGAGCTAATTACCCACAGAGGAAAACAAGAGGGACCTAACCCGGGAGGCGGAAGTCGCACACTCCCAAACGCGAAACGGAGACAAAAAGGCAAGAAAAGACCAGAAAAACAGCCCCAGCAGCTAGGGAGAAAAGTGTAGAAGGAAGATGAGGAACGAGGAAGACAGGCAACAATGGGAACGAAAGGAACATGACCAACAACACACAGAGGCCATGGTGATGTCAGTTGATTGACAGTGGAGACGTGGGACCAAAGAGCCAAAGCTCAACCCCCCCAAGCACAACTAGGTGAGTACAAAGAATCCAATGTATATGGAAGGGCTAAGCCAGGCACTGCATGATGGTCAATGAATGAGTGACCAAGACAAGACCACAGAAGACGGGGCCATGCACCACCGTGTAACAAAGAACACAGACGAACAAAGAAGGCCACAGGAAGAAGCATGCAAGAGGCCAAACAAAAAACCACAACCAATCCCAACACACATCTAAAAACCACGAACCAGTGCCTGGCCGAAAGAGACACCCGACCCCTTAAACTCGCCTGCAGAGCGTAGGCATGAACGTGTCACAACATATCCTAGCTGAGAATATTCCGGGAGCATTGCCAGTGTAATAAAGCCAGAGTCGCACATGCAGGAGAAGAGCAGGGAAGAGGCGAAGCGGCGCCGCACACCCGTATGCAGAGAAAACAAGGCGTCCTCTCCATATTGGTAATCTAGAACAACCCCAGTATTTACGGGGCATGGACTGGAGAGATAAGAGGAGCAAGAGGCGAAGCACCTGAGAAAAAGGACATGGAACACCAGCACCTGTGTACACCGTCCATAACAAAGCAAACACCCACAGTGCATGCGCAAGACGCATGAGGTCCGAACCAAACATCTTCATTGACTAGTCGCACATAAAAAGGGCTGCAACTGTTCCAAGTCTCAGAATCGCAGCCCAAATAAAAAGTCTGATTGAAATCAAACTAGTTTGCATGTATTGCACATTTTTGGCATATCTGGAAATAAGGCCCCCCATTAGGAAAATTAGCAGTGCCGAGACAGAGCACGGAGAGAAGATATAATTACTAAAGAACGAGATAGTACCGAAAAGCAAAAAGAAGCATGGAAGAGGACCAACGAGTTCTAGAAAGGACTGGAGGTAAGCATCACCGTAAGACGAAAGACATTCCAATTATATGGGAAGAAGTGAAGACCTTCCCGAACCTTTGAGATCCTACAGAAGCAAGCACAAAATTAGAAAGGCTATTAAGGCACAGTCGCACCCAAAACCAAGAGTCATGTAGAATTCTGATAAGAGGGGAACATGACCTCAACATGACTGAGAAGTCTAGTCCCAGAGAAGAAGGGTGAGAAAATGGAGAAGAATACCCACCAATAGAACGGAACCAACAGACCCAAAGGGACAAGGAACATAACCCAGGGAGGGGCCGACGGCCAAAATCTCATACACAGGAGGAAAGGAGAAAACCTACTCCTCGTAACCGCAAGCCCCGCTCAGAGGGTAGAAAACCCCGGCGGGGTCCGACGGGGCCCGAGGCTCCCCAAGTCAGCCTCTCCCCAGCCCCGGGAACCTGCACGGCAGGTCCCGGGGCTGAGCCATCCCCCCCAAAGCCCCAGCCTCACAAGAAAAAAAACGATGCCGCCGGAAAATTACTAAGGGAGCCCACTGGCAGACTCATACAACACAGCTGGAGAAACAGGCTCGAATGCCTCTGTCGCTACCCCGGAAGGGGAAATCCCCAAGATCGCCTGAGTCTCGAGACCACCGAAGCCCCGCCCCGACCCGGACCCAAAAGGCGATAAGGATTCGGACGCAGGGAAGAAGGGGGGATACCAGAAGAAATCACAACAGGGGAAAGACAAGGGGGCACGGACGGAAACAAAACCAAAGCAACCAATACCCTCAAGCCAGTACAACAACCAAAACGGGGCAGCCTCGGGGCTTCCGAGGAGCAAACAACCTAGCACGTTGCAACCACCTGAACCCAACATGCAATGCCTGTGCTGCCTGCACCCGCATTGACAGCATAAGACATAAGCATAAAACTCTCACTCAGGGAAGCCCAGGCAGGGCACTGCTAACCGGTGCCCAAGTCTACCAAACAACTTTCTAAGAACTGAACCGCGGGATGTGTACACTCACAGGGACCAAGAACATGCCAGCAAATGTGGTAAAACCAAAGCAGGAGGAAAGGAGGGTACGAAAAAAAACCGGCCCCTCCAACAAGAACCCCGTGGCCAGAAGGCACAAGGGCCCAGGCAGGAGCAACAAAAGCCCAAGCACTCCAAGCGGGCTGCTTCCCGCACCCAGAGAACCCCCAACACAGGCCCGGGGCAGAGCCCACATCCACGCCCACCACCTTTAAAGAAAAGCCAGAGTCCAAGGAAAAGCTTCAAAGAGAGGAGTCTGCCTGGCCGATTCCGAAGCTTTGGCGAGGAAATCTGGCTCAACCTCTGTCCCAGAGTCCACCCAAGCCACCCAAACTTCATTATCAGCAAAATCCTGCCCCGGCCCGGAAAAACCTCAGATGTTCAGGAGCCAGAAGCAGGGGGGGAAGAAGCAGGGCAAACAACACCCACCAGGGAAGGAACCAAGGGTGCTGACGGAACCAAGGGTGTGGACGAAACCAAGGTTGAAGCAACCAACGCCCCTAAATCCCAAACAGGGCAGCTCTGGGGTTTCCAACTGGGCAACCAGCCTGGCACATTACAACACAGATAACTTAGCATGCAACCAAGCCACCACCTGACCCCTAACATCCTCAGACGAGGACAGGTAAATTTAATAACAAGTGGGGAACAAGTCCCACAAGACTCAGGGTCGTAGGTGTCACCGACCGAACAGGCAGCATGACAGAGACAGGATGGATGATCACCACCACAAGGCAAAGGCAATGAACACCCCTCGGCATCGCCCAAGGTGAGACTGGGCTCAGAAGACACATCCATGGTACCCCCAATCCCTACGGGGACTTCCAAAGCCCATTGGGTATGTAAGCCCTATTGGAAGCCCAAGCACTGGGGGCCAGCTAAACCGGTAAGCCCTGTCTGCTGCAGGCAAACTGGCAAACGGCGTTGCCATGAAACCTCCGGGCAACAGAGTAGGACTACCAAACACAATCTAGGCTAACCTAATGGGAAGCTAGGCAGACCACCTCTGCCAACAAAGAGAGAAAGTGCTAAAAACAAATAAACAAAAAGAGCAGAAGCAACACACACAGACTAACTGGTCCCAAGAGAGAAACCTCGGCCACCTCTGAATGCAAGTTGCGCGGCCACAGTGCGCCCCACCCAGCACAAAACAAATCCCTACCCAGGGCAAGACAAGAATCCCAAGACCCCCGGCGAACCCCAAGGGCGAGAACAACAACAAGTGATAAAGGCCTCTAACAGGAGTGAAACCCAAACGACCCAGAGAAGGTAACCCTGAACTGCAGGGCAAATACAGTTAAACCGCGGTTGTCGAATGCCCCTCTTTCCAAATTTTTCAGTTTTTGAACTTGATTTCTTCGTACAATTTGACTCGGTATTCGAGGTTTGACTCACTTCTCGAGTTTGTTGATGCACGTATGATTTGACCAAACACGTGGACCTGCTGGACACAGGCGAGGCATGCCTCAGTTTAGCAGTGTGTCCCGCCTAGTGATGACCGCGCTTGAATTCTTTGTGAAGAATTTCATTGTTTTTGTGCTTTTATGGTTTCTGAACATAAAAATAATTATTATATATCATGCCATGGGTCCCAAGAAAGTCAGTGGTAAAGTTCAACCTAAGAAAACACATGTGAGGATGACCACAGAGGAAAAACAAAGAGATCATTCGTAAACCTGAAAATGGTATGAGGGTTGTTGATAAGGATGTCCCTTCCTCATTTATTAAGAAAATGTATGCAGAAAAGAAAATAGTTGTGAGTGGAGGCAGTAGAGGATGTTTCTTCCTCATTAACCCTTAGACCGCGCAATACATACATATATGATTTGACAAAAAATAATTTAAGATAAGTTTTTAAAACTTGCACAAACACTTTCCATTTTTTTTTTTTTGCATAACCAACTAGGCAAATGCCCTAACTTTGTCTAAATGATCACAGCATAACTTGAAAAACCAGAGAATCAAAATTAATTTTAAAACTGAATATTGAAAACTCCAGATTTTCAATTCAGAATAAAAAATATGAACTATCATTAATTCTTCATTTATGTTATTATTCTCTCAGAATAGCATATGATCTTCATTTTCATTAAATTAGAATATAGATTTTTAGTATAGTTAACTGTAAAAAAAAAATTGTCACTAAGACATTTGAAATATGCGGCAAATTTAGACCAAAAAAATTATAACTCCAAATGTATAAAGTTTATGAAAAATCCATTCTGATGGGATTGTAGAACAGACAGCAGAGCACACAATATGTCAAAATAGTGAGAATCGGTTAGTAAATGGAATTTTAGAAGCAACTCAAAGTTGAAACTCTGGTTTCAGAGACCATTGAAGTTGAAGTTATAAACAATGAATAAAGGTAGTTTTAATTCGTTAATTTAATTGTATGTTTTAATAAATATTGTTTGGCATTCATACTTGAATATGTTGTAGGTCAATATGCGTTGAAATGAAGTAAGAAAAAATAACCCACAAAAACACAAAATATAGGGATAATTATAATAAATATAATGATTTAGGGGGATATATTTAGGGATATCCTTTATATAAGTGAAAAAGCCCTAATATGGTCCCTAATCATCAAAACAACCTAACGAGACAAAGAAAATAGAGTTTGAAATCAGAGAAAAAATCAGTAAAAAAAAAATTAAAGTCCCAAGTTTTGTTGGTTGTAACTGACTTATTTGTTGATCAATTTCATTCTATCTTCACATAGTTATGAAAACATATGCATTCTCCAGGATGTAAAGGTTAAAACAAAATCAGATAATAAACAAAGGAAAAAAATAACTAAAATCTTAAAAAAAAATCCTATAAAAAAATATTTTTGGGACATTGATGAAAGTAACATATATTAACATTGGACAATGTATTTATATGATATATAACAAAACAGATCATATTAACACAGTTATTCATTATGTTTTGTGTTATTGTGTATTACTCGGCAATGGTATAAAGGCACCAGCTGCATATCCACTTTGTGGACACTTCTTACTACTATTCTTTTTCTTTGAGCATAGGACAGGTGCTTGCATGTCTTTATTACTGCATAATCCTTCAGTTACAGTTATTAGGAGCTGTTTTTCTTATCAATAAAACGTTCTTATTTTTCAAAAATTCGTCTAAAATCAATTTCTGATACAGTAATATTTTTATGAAAGTTTCACGACACTAAAGCCAATAAGTTGGTGATTTGTTTAATATTTTTAAGGTATTTTTACATAATTTTAATATTTTTCGATGTTATGCACCCTAAATTCCCGGTAATATGCACGGTCTAAGGGTTAACCCTTTAACTGCGCCACCTCCAAATATGACACCCCCTCCAGTGTGCAGGAAATAAATTATCTTGAAAAAATTCTTTTGTTTTTTTAAAGTGTCAAAAACCCTTTCCTCAGTATAGATATATATAAAAAAAAATTGAAATTGTACTTACTTTGGCTGCTATGGGGTCCGTAAGTTGGCGCGTGACGTCATCATTCCCTGTTCGCCTGTGACGTATGCTCCCGGGGCCAGTAGGGCACCCGAGGCGGGGCGGAGTTGTTGTGAATATATTTTTGTTCATTTTTTGCGCACAGTTCCAAATACATTTCATTTGTTTTTACGTGCTAATCCTATGTATAATGAACACGTACACTATATTATGGCAGTAAAACATCCATACTGTCCAAGGACACTGTGTTAAGTGCATGGCACTTGTGTACACACATGTTGCACATATTTACCATGTATCATGCTAATTTATGTATATATACAATCTATTTACAAACTATACACTGTCACACACTATATACATTCACCATCAACACATTCAGAACACCGCGAGTGTGAGCTGTCACACCCAGCCAGCCCTCCCTCACTCCTCCATCATTGTACTCGCCAACATTGCTCCTACAGTATTCACACCAATATTTCATGTTCATTTATGTATATTTACAACATATGTACACACTATACACTGTCAAACACTACATACATTTACCATCAACACATTCAGTACGTCGAAAGTGTGAGCAGCCACACCTAGACAGGCCGTCCCTCACTCCAACATCTTACTTGCCAACATTGCTACTCCCACCATACTGTTATTGTTTTTATTACACTATTTACACATATTATATATACCTATCTATATGTTTTATTTACCAGAACTATGCAAGTAAGCCGGTATTGTGTCCAAACAGTACAGTGGCCACCATACACTGCATGAAAAATCACACCGCAGACAGCAGACGACGCTACGATTACGACGTCACCTCCCTCACCAAAATAGCTCCACTCAACATACTCCTGTTGCTGTTATTACACTATATATACACACACACTGTATATACCCATGTACATGTGTGTTCCCCCATTGCGAACCACGAAGCTAGTATGGTGAGCAAAACAAGAGTGGCTGCCACACAGTGAGGCTACCTCAATTCTCTCTCTTCCTCCCTCCCTCACCAAAATTCCTCCTTCCACAATACTAATTATTATACAATACTATACACAATGCTAATTATAACCACAATCCTGGTCACTAATTCCTGTAAATGAATAATTGACCACAAGTTTATTTTGGAAAGGAACCTAAGAAGTCATTTGAAGATTCCTAGATGGACGAAATAATGCTGTGGTGCTGTGGCTAGCGCTGTGAACATCGTGAACAGCATTGAACCACTGATATTTGAACATTGTACCCAGTCATTATCACACTCAGGCTCTTTTATAATACTATCATGGCTAAATAATACAGGTTATATATATATTTTGACATTAATAGGCGATGCTGTAGTCACACGCTGAACAGCAGTGCTGTGCGCTCATGCTGCGAGCGCCAGCCTTGGTTGCTCACTCACTACTGAGGCACTCACATCCGGGAATGTGGACCATAATTTTTTTTAAAGATGGCGTTTGTTTACAAGAGCCCTGAGGTAGCTGATGTGAACCCCATGTAGCCGCGGGAGTTTTGAATGGAACGTGAAAAATACAAATACCTGGAGGCACGTAGCGCACCCCAGACCTGGGCCTGCAGGCGCGTTGCGCAGTTAAAGCGTTAAGAAAATGTGTGCAGTATGGGAAGAACTGCAAAGTTTTGTTGAAAAAACTCACCCAGATAAAGCTGTAGCAGGCCATTACATTAATCATTTTAATGACACTGTGATGTCTCACTACTGACAAGTGTTAAAGCATAGGAAAAACAAGTGTCTATAGACAGGTTTTAGTGAGAGTGAGCCACAACCAGGTCCTAGTGGTATGCAGGCAAAACGTTGGAGAGAGAGTACCCCAGAGAAGTCATCACTGCCTGATGTTATAATGGAAGGAGACTCCCCTTCCAAACACTAACACCTCTCCGCCCCCCCTCCTTCACCATCTTCCATATGCCAACAAGTCCCCTTAATAAAGGTAAGATATACTTGTACATAATGTACTACAAAATATGAGTAGTATTATGTATAAAATATATTTTCAAGTTAATATTTTTGGGCATGTGGAACGAATTAATTCAATTTACATTATTTCTTATGGGAAAATTTGTTTCGGTTTTCAAATTTTCTGTTGTCGAACCGTCCCTCTGAACAGATTAAATTTGTAAACGAAGGTACCACTGTACTTACCGGGCACCTAGGGAAGGAACCCTAGGTGCATGCAGCCAGTAGACTTATAGGAACACCTGGCCACCACACACAAAGCTGGCAAAGCCACACACAAAGTCAGACAAAGCTTGAGGCCAGAGATGACCTCCGACATACATCCTTCGACGAACTGTGGTGTAGTAAGGGTCCCCCCTCCCCCCCTCTCGCAGGATAGTGAGACACTAACAAGCAGGGGCGCTAGTTGGATGATGTGTTGCTTGTTTCCTTGTTTTCTATTAGGAAAAGTTCTGGGTCTCTGTTCAGAGATAGCAGCTGTCTAACTCCCAGGTACCTATTTACTGCTAGATAACAGGGGCATCAGGGTTGAAAGAAACATTTTGCCCATTTGTCTCCGCCTCCACCGGGGATCGAACCCAGAACCTCACGGACTACAAATCCGAAGCGCTGTCCACCCAGCTGTCAGGCGCCTGTCAAAGTGGTTGTCAAAGGAGTGGTGCATCTTCCTAAGGGTTGATTGTGGCAGTGCTGAGCTTAGTTTACCTCGAGGAGCTACTGAGGCCAACAAAAGGCATTCATTACATTCAATGCTTGATTTATTTTCATTATTGTTATATTATCTAATGTATTCTTAGTATTAATAATATTAATGAAGTACTCTACTGTAATTGGTATATGTATTATTTAGTTGAAATTGTACTTGTACAGCTAAGTGTAATTGTTACTCTATAATGTAATTGTGTGGTCCGTCTATATTTGACAAATTTGTTCTGGTTGTAACTTCCCATCCTCATCGTGTTTGATGAAGCATATATTTGCTTCAAAACTTATAGCAATCTAAAATTACTCCTTTTCTGAGGGATACCTCGTCGGCTCCCTGAAGCTATCAAACAGACATGTGCCATATAAGTTGGTGATATCAGTCCTTGGAGTTCGAGTGCCTACTATGGGTCACGAACCAGAACTTGGCCCTCTCTCAGAGAGCGCAGGGAGCAATGGTCATATGAGCTCTCTACATTTAGAGTTTGTCATTTTTGCCATCGAATTGGGAAGGCACCAAGAAGGTAGGTGAACCTTTACAAACCTCTAATTGGTTAAAATTGGAAC